>PRKT01000165.1:1021839-1044905 GCA_003671525.1 Saccostrea glomerata | reverse complement strand
TACAAGATCATTTAAGAAGTTTCAATTGAACATCGGGCATGCAAATATGGGTTCGATACACCAATAAACATTTAAAACATTCTTACCTAGCCAGAACTCATCCGTTATATTGCCAAATCCATATTTATAATCGATCCAGTTTCGAAAGAAATCAATTGTTCCGTCATCTCTTCTTTGAAAAACCTAAAACAAAAAATAAAAACAAATGATTGAAACAACAAAAGATTCTTCAACATAAAACTCTAGATAGAACACAAACTGAACAATTAATAATAACTAATTAATTAAATATTTTAATTATAATTAATAATATAACAATACCGTCCATCCCCCACCGTCAGTTTTTTGATCACAGAAAACGTCGAATTGTCCACTACCCTGAGGGTAAATTGTATAGATCCCACTCTCCGAATACCCCGACCACAAAATATCCTGACAATCTCGCGGGAAAAACTCAGCTGAAGTACAAAAGGAAAGTGTTTTCTTTTAAATTTAGCAAAGCACGCACTTCGTAAAAGTGTTTATTTACCTTGACTAATATACAGTATGAAGAAATAGTCATTTGTTCAATTCATTAGAGGTAAATGAGTAAGAGAGATGAGTAAAAAGCTTATGATAAATGTTAAAATCAAATAAATGTATTTTAAGTGTAGGATTTTTTTTAAATCTTTTTTGTCAATATATTGACCATCAAAATACAGAAATGAAAAAAAAATCAAAACGTACTTCCCGATCCCTGCCCAGAATGTCCGTGGTTGCCCTCGAATAAGAAAGCACAAACTGTGGGTAACAAAAGAATAACGAATAAGAAGACCGACATTTTAAAGATAGAATAAAAGGTAATAATGATCATTTGATATATATTCAATTGATAAGTCTTATCAATGTTGCTTACTGACCTTATGTTCCATTTCCTTTTCTGTACGAATATTGGGTTCCGTACATTTTCTTTGATAGTTATCAATATATTCAATGCACGTGGTTACATTTTAAGTACATATATTATAGGATTAAACGTTCCTTTTGAAAAATTTATCGATGTGTAAACTCTTGACATTTTACTCACAAACTAAATTTTTTTCTAATTGTCTAATTGTTTTTAATGTTTATGTACAAGGGCATAATATTGTATGGGCTTTTTGATATTGATGACGATTTTTGTATTTGACTATTTCCTTAACCCCTGAAGTGCATGCAATATCATTTGTAGAAATGTTTACATAGTACAACCTCGTATGACCGTTTGTAATCCAACTTTAAATTCATTATGAACTTCTGTTAAGAATTAGCATGTAAATCATCCGTATTCTGGCTTTTACATATTTTACTGATCACAAAAAATAATGCTTTGTACAATGTACATTCAAACTATATCCTATATCTATTTATTTTTTTTTTTAGATTTTCAGGACCTCGAATGGAACAAACACCAGTCCCTCGCTGTCATAATAAAACCCTGTTTGCTGACGTATCTCCACATTAATAAAGCCATGCAAATAGAAAGTGTGTAAAACAAATTAAATATACTCTGCATAAATTTATCATTTGCTTGCTGGGCAGTAAGAACAAACCCAGAGCAATACTTAGTCTAGAAACTTTAGCCACTTATTTATTTTTATTTTTAGATTTTGAGTAGAAAACTTCACAGAATAAATATTTTGAAATATATTTTTTTGAATATCATTTAATATATTTTTTTGGTTTCGATTTTAATTTGTAAGGATATACTATTTGCTTAAAGGATTTTCTCAACTACATACCATCCCCTTGTTTTAACATTAAATAACTTTGTTATCACATGATGGGTTTTCAAACTGTATCATAATTTTGACAAAGAGTAGCAGAACTCCAAGTGCAGCAAATTCACTAGTAATACAACCTTGCCATCTGCTTGATATTCATTCCACTGAAAACATTTAATCTTTTTTTGGGCAGCACTGTTGTAAACTTTATATTCAAAATAAGAAATTAAAATATGTTGATTTTTTTGGAGTATGTGTTAAAAATGGGATATCAGATTTAAAACAGCTCAATTAAGGACGGAGTCTGCAATCAACCCAGAGAAAAGAATAGAATTAAAATTTTGTTTTTAATTGCGTCATTGTTTTGTGTTGAAAATATTTTAGAGAACGAGGTTTAAGCAACAAAAGTGCGTAATTATCTGTAATTGTGCCTATTGAGTCGACATTTTTCTGCAATGCAGATGTTGCAGATTTCATCCAACTGAAAAAAAGGAACATAATCTTCGCAAATATGTTAGTTATGAGACAGATTGTTAGCCAATGGCATTAAATATTTACAAAACAATAGTTACATAGTGACACATAACATTAATTTTCCTCTCTTTTAACAGCAGAACTATATTAGATCAAAGATACTACTAGAACAAAATGAGCTTCTTTTTTATCTTATCAACCTACTAAAACTGAAATGGAATCATCTAAAATGACGTATATAAAGCCAATGGCAAAATATTCATAACTGATACATTGTACCGTAACGACAGATAGCATTAATTATATATTGTTCAATTGACAAAGCCTTGTTAGATATAGATTATGCGTCAAAGATGGTTCTAGAACGAAATTAGCCTCTCATTATAATTACAAAACAAAGAAAAGCTGGAGACCAACACCTTGAGGTTAAAATTGCGGAAGATTCTCACGTGTGGATACCGAAAGGTATTCAATAGGGTCTGTAAATAAAGTTAATAACTTAAAAGTATAAAACAGATCACCAACACTTCGTGAGAATGCAGCAGTAAATTTATTTTGTTGACCGGTTTCGACCTGTGACAGTCGTCATCAGAACAATCAAGCATGTAAATTTATCTACTGAAGTAAAAAATGCGGATGACGTTGCTATATACACAAAAAATGCGGATGGCATTGCTATATACAAAATAAAATGCGGAGTGTTTTGCACATATGCGGACTTACTTAACAATGGTACTTTATACAAGATATAATCAATTTACGTTTTCTCTAAAGTTTTTCTGACTTAAGATTTAGTCAGTAAATAACATTATTGTTTCATGATTAATAAAATCGTCCATAAATTGTGTGGATTATTATTCTTCTGTTGCATCATCAAGCTGTTTCGGTAGACTGTGACGTCACAATGGAAAATAAAAAATACGGATGGTTTGTACATGTATATAGAGTGCGTAAAATTATACAAATGGACATTAGATTACATTTCCTATAAATGTTGGGATAATATAAAATGTAATTTGGTTTCATAAATATCTACTTCTGAATAGTTCTATTTTATGGAGAATAATAATTGTTCGTAAAATTACATTAAAATAATTAACACGTATTAATATCAACAACACTAATTTCCTTAGAAAGTTCAAGAGTTCGTTGTAATTTTATGACGAAATTCTTTCAGACGAAATGTGAAGGTATGTAGATCCTTGCTCCAATTCGTCCATTCCATAAGGGGGGGGGGGGGGGGGGGTAGTTAACAATTACTGGGATTTTTTATTGTCCTTGAATGCTTTTGTTGATTCCTTGTCGGGTTCTTTCATCTTCATAAAGTTTGGGATTGCTGTTAATAGATTGTTTATATGTTCCATTTCGTTAGTGTTTTCTTTGTTTTTAAGCTGGGATTTTAAATCAAGTATCTGTGTATTAATCGTATTAATTCTAGTATTCCAATATTCATAAAGTAAGCGGATGAGGCTGCGGCTAAAATTAAGGTGTGCTTCCTCCCAGTTTAGGAGAAATAAAGCATTACTGTCTGGAATGTGTGGAATAATTTTGGCTCTTAGTGTTTTTGGTATGAGGTCCTGTTGTTGGCATTTATTCAGGTATGCGGCATGGCTTTTAGTTCTTTGGAGTTTAATATGAAGTTTTCGGAGTGTCCTAAAAATGGCAACATTTTCTTCTGATATTTTCTGTTTCTCGGAAGATTCCACTGGATCGGATGTTGCAAAAGAGGTTTCTTTCCCTGCTGTTTCTTGTTGAGATTTGTTAGTTGTTTCTGAATATTCTATATCTCATTATAATTATTCAAAGACACACTATTCAATTCTCAAAGTATAAAGTGTTTGTTAAACTAGAGTTTCGACCAAAAAACACTAAAATTTCACTGAATGACATACTAAATCTAATTAAACGACCACTTCAATCTCACATAAAGAACACGAAATATCAATGGGGGGTCACTGGACAGGAGAGAAAAACACTTGTTGGTGGATGTCTGCATATTCAGATATAAGATGCAAAATAGCAACATCTTTTGATGAAAAAATAGTATTTCCTACTTTTATTAAGTTCGATCTCAACGGTCACTAAGATAAGCTATTTCTTAACATAAATTTTTGCACCGCCAATCGTAAATCTTTTCGCAAACCGACATAGATAGAATGCTATAATATTCAATATAATTTCAATATTCAAAGGAAGATGCCTGATAAAATGATACTTATTTGATGTCATTTAGAAGTATTAAAATCAATAATAGAAAAAAAGTAATGTTTAAATTTTTATGTATTATTTGCAACTTAAGTTTTACTGAAATGCCTGTTCCTTCCTGGACAATCGTGTAATTTTAAATAAAAAAAATCCTGCAACATTTAAGTAGACATGTTCACAATATGGGGTTAATATTCATGATTTTATAGAAAAAAAGTTTAATTGTGGGGATAAACATTAGAAAATTCTTTGCATCCTTGTTACCAATATTCATTAGTTCTTGAAATACTGTGGGCGCATTACTTAATTCGAAAGGTATTCCCTTTAAATAGAATAAACAGTGGTGACAAGGAAATATTTTTGTTTCTGTGTCTTATTGATCTTCACAATATCTTTTTTATGATCTGTGTTGAATTTTTAAAATTAATTCAATAAACTAAGAATTTCATCTTCCAGGAGAAGAGGATATGATGCTAGTGTTTCAATTTTTTTAAAGACCGAAAATGTATGCACTTTCTTGGCTGTTTTACATGTCTCATTCCCTCGCCATCTTTCCTTTACTGTTAAACAATTTACGCTAACATGGCACCAAACTTTAATCAAGCTATCATTGTATTGTTTTGTGGTCTTAATCCCAATCTGAAAAACACAGAAGTTCTAGTCCCTAAATTCTTTTACTAATCTACTTCAATGTTCCTAACAATATTATTCTGACAAACAAAAAAAATTGATTGTAACTTTATAATGAAAAAAATCATTTTATATGGTACAACATTAATATCAATAAGCCCTTTTTGTATGATCTAGCACTATTTAAAAGCTAAAATGATAATGACATTTAAAACAAAACATCTCTCTAATAATAAAAATTACAACGCGGGTTTATACATCAAAGTTATTTCTGATCGTATATCAATAATGCGAAATCGATGGGGTTTTTTCATGTGCAGTCTATATATCATATAACATGTGGTACAATGTACTACTTATAAAAGTATGCTTGCATTCCAAACCGAAAAAGGTGAGTACTACATGCGCACTCACTTCTACAATTTCATCCATCTTTCCTCTGGTCAAAACAGATTTTGTGATCAATCACTACAACTTTAAACTTGTCAAGTTGATTGACCGACGTGACAAAGCAGGTTTAAAAATTAAAGTGCATTTTTGCAAATAAAACATATAAAAGGATCATAATTGAACACTTAATGAGACACAAAGTTTATATCCCTGGTACTCACATCTGATCGGATCGTATATTTTGAAGGTAAATGTTTTTATCTTCTGCAAATCATTTAGATTTTACATAAGTTTTTTTCCTTAAATATCATACTTGTTTTCTCCATGGATCAGTTGTTTAAAGGCTATTGCTTTTATTACTTTTACAAGGATTTAATCCTTGCTTTGGTCACTTTTTTTTCTCCTGGAAAATTCAATTATCTTGTCTAATAGCACGTTTATGTTATCAACTAAAGGAAGATGAACAAGTCGTGTAGAATGCCCAATTTAGCTTCAGATTTATAAAAACCGTATTAATTTTTTGAATGAAGTAATTAGAGTAAAGCAAATAATGAAATTATGACAAATTTCATTTTTTAAGGAAAAAAACGGGAAAAATTTGTTATTTAAAAAATAATATGGTATTCATGGGGTTCGAACTCTACAATAGAAAATATTGAATATCATTTTCATTTGAGATGCTAAGACATTAACTACTGGGCTACACAACTCCTTATGAATTGTGGAATTTAAATCTTCCTTGTGATATGACCCTTGACTCGCTTCATTAAATAGACTTCACGTATTTCTCTGAAAGAACTGAATGTTCTGACATTGAATTGATTTTTCAATATATTGGTCTGTCTTTACTCAATATTTCTAGGAACCAAAAAATTAATGTTTAAATTTACACAAATTTTAAGATAAACTTTCAAGAAAATGGAGCAAAACCCGAACCGATTGAAAAATTGTATTATACTATGATCCTTGTTGCCCTCTTTTGTGTGTGTATGCTATTCCATTGGCAGATTATTTTATAATCTTAGTGAGATTTTTGCAAGTTGTGTAGATATTATGTAAAGTATACTTAAATGTTAAATGAAAATCAAAGAAAATCGATTATATTCAGATTTATTTTTCTTTCATTTTCATGTTTTCCTCACTATAGGCATTCCGCATGAAGTGTCGATCTATCTTCTTTTCAAAGGACATAAAGATTGCTGATATAAACTTGAAGCAAAGTTTTATTATAAAATCTTCCAAGCAATTTTGATACAGGGTATAACATTTTAAATGATATTAAACTTTTACTGTTTATTGTTTATTATAGATGAAGACGATGTTTTTCTCCACTATGGCTGTACTGTTATTGACAGCCCTCGTCCCTGACATGGCCTCTTCTCAAATCATCAGGAGACGTTGCTATACAATGACCCAGTGTGAGCAAAATATGTCGTGTTTTCGGTACTGTAGAATGCGGGGATATACTATCGGGAATTGTCAATTGTCTCTATCCTGTCCAGGACAAAGTAGATACAAATGCATCTGCAGCACAGAAGACGTAGAAGATATGATCAATTATCTGTGAATAAATCCTGAATAAAACTGAAAAATGAAAAATTTCTCTTTTTTTTTAATTTTATGCACAGTTTATTTTCACAAAGTGAATTGATCATTGATGATATTGCAATGAAAATTATACAAATAGATTTAAAAACAGAATATTTTATGTATATCAATGTAGGGAATTTTAGTCGGTATAAAGATTATTTATAGACCTAACATAGTGCAGTGAAATTAACTTGCTTGAAAATCATGCTGTTCGTCAGAGAGAGTTATGTATTTCCCTCAATTTTTACAGAAATAAAAATGAGTAAAGATATTGTTTTCAAAATTTTTGACGACAGTTTGCATCACCTGTACCTAATTTTTTTTCCTGAAAAATGTAGGGATCCAAGGCATACAATATTGTTTACAAAAACTTACAAAAAAGCACATGAAAATACGATTAAATGGTCTCCTCATCCTACTACAATGTTACTACCATATACAAATTTTAATTGAAGTTTTTGTAGAGGACAAGTTATCGCAATATAGTATTACTATAATTATAAAAGATTTGTCTAGTTTCTAAAATTAAGATACTTTTTCATGCTTTCAAAACAACTCTATTTTTTTTTAGTTTCTTTTTTCTTTATAAAATTTACAACTCTTAATCTTTGTTGAATTATAACACCGGTGATTTCAGATTAACACCTGCCATCGTTTGATATTGCTTCATTATCTTTAGGCAAAATAACATCAAAAGGACAATTATGTGGCCCTCAATTATTTTTACAGTTTACTCTAGTGTAATAACGTTTTATCTATTTATCTCCAAATGTCAATTTTACACATGTCACAATCTTATTGTTATATAAACCGTTGAATTGTTTTCGATAATAAGTCGGAATCAGACAGCCGTCCCGAGCACACCGACCTGTATTAATATTTCAGATGTAAGTAAAAAAATAATTAGAACGCCTGTCGGAGTTTGTCTTCAATCTGTTTATTAGGACTCATAGCTAGAAAGGAACACAAATCGTGGCTGACAGAATCTGTGGGTAGGATCGTCAGGGAACTTCAAGAGAAGTTCCTCAAGCGAGGAATAAGCCGTTCACGTTTTCTAGGGGTCTTATTCCAGCACAGTCCGAGTGTTGATTGGGTTTAGACCAAACTTGACTAATTTTTTGTTGAAAACGGAAAATCTTTTGTAGAGAACATTACTAATCTGTTTGAATAACACCGGACATATACATGTAGAGTAGGCTTTCCCCTTTAAAATCAACTCCCGGAAAGCTGGCTCTAGAGTATGGCTTCCTGTCGAGAAATAGGCTCTACAGTAAGTTTTCAACCACGAAAAAATGACTCTAGAGTACCATACTCCCTAGAGAAATCCCACACCAGATTCAATTTCCCGGGGAATTCCTGCTCTATGTAGTAGTAATAAAGTGCAATTTCCACCAAAGCCAAATGAAATAGTTGTACTTATTATAAGGGGGAAGGGGTGACACTTTGTTACAAGTATATCTTATTCAAAATGGTGACCAGATTTATTGAAGCATACGACGAATGAAGAACTTATATCTTAAATCTCATTCTTCTCAGCAAAAATCCGATCAATTCTTTAAAGCAATGAAAATTGTTACTTTCATGTGTTCAAATTGTCTAAAAAAATTGGCAAAATGTTAATCGATCGGACAATTTTTTTTACTGTATCCACAGAAACAAAAAGGAATTGTTTTCCTCTATTTTGTATTTTACTTTAAATTCATGCATGTTTCATTTAACAACGAATTTATGAACATGTTCAAAATCTTGAGGATATCGTTCGGCAATAAAACAATTACATTAATTGTTTTCAAAGGCTAACGCTTTGTGTCTATAATGCATGATACGCATATTATCATGGTAATCAACTATTATACTGTGCAAAATGTATGTTTCTATCTAAAGAAAGTTTCAAAAGTAACAAATAATTTCATTTGCTACTTTAAACTATAAGTTATCAAATAAAAAAAGTAATTATAGGCTGAAATGCAACCAAATAATACAAGAAAGATTCTGAAAGCAAATTATAATTTTGTTGGTTGGACAATAGTTATTTTTGTTTAAATACCGCATGTGTCTCAAATTTAATTTCAGTACATTTGAGATTATCCTTTTTTTTAAGAGAGCATATATCTATATAAGTATTGATAATATTTAAAAGGCGATTGCGTTTTTAGAATTTCAACAATTCTAATTTTTCAAATTATTTCTTTTTAATAGAGATGTGCTTTCTATATATATCTAAACTTTAAAAAGAACTTTTTCTCAATTAAAAAAAAACAAAAAAGATCCTTTATCTTGGAAAAAGTTTTAATCCCGCATTGTGACAGCCATTCTTTATAATCGTCTTATTTTCATCTCTGTAAACTTTAAGGAGTAATGGTAGCCATGCCAGGCATACCAGTTTATACCATCAGCATAAGAAACATGGTTTCCAGTCAGGTAGAGTCCGTTAAGATTGGATGCGTGACAATTGTCATACCACCATCCACCTTTATATCTAGCGGCGCAGGTATTAGAATCGTGATCCTTAGTATAAAACTGATATCCATTGTGTCGAGAAAGTGAATCACCTTTATTAAATAGACAAATAAACCAAATATGTGAATAAAAGACGTTAGTTCGGGCTTGAATCATGAAATGATCATAATGATATTTGCTAATTGTTCATAAGTTATGATGAAAGTAATGTTCGAAGATAATTATTATAGAACTGTAAAGGTTACCTGCATCCCCCACATAGTCCTCAACCGTTAAAACATACCCGCTGTGTTCGTCACCGATAGAAAATCTTCTGTACAAGGCATATTTCCTAACGCTGTTGAAGTCACCCATATCTATTCGAAGTTCATAGAAACCCTGCTTGACGATTTCATAGATACGGTGGTTCCCTGTTACAGAAAATATAGGAAGACTTGGCTGATTTCAAGTGAATATTCCGAATTATGGATACCGAATCATGTGAATACCTGATGAAAGATTTCCTGTTTACAGCTAGACAAATCACATTTGATAAAGGATAATAGACTAAACAAACGACGCTGTTTTCTTAACCTTAAAAAATCTGGTATCAAATACTTTGGTTTTGATTTAAAGCATTTTAGAGTAGCAAAACAATTTATAGAGAGAATAACTTTATCTAAGCAGTGACCACTCTTAAGATGTTGCATTGCAGACTACAGAAACAATATTATTTGTTTGAAAATTGAAATTACAAAATAATTAGATAAATGTCGAAAATATCGATAAACGCTGTGCCGTGAATGTGCATTTATTCATTAGAAATAGAATGAGAGATGTAAACTATCCTGTCATCCAATATATATGTTAAGAATTATTTTTTTTTTGGATAAAACCAGAGATAAACAGTCAGGGACAGTACAAGATCATTTAAGAAGTTTCAATTGAACATCGGGCATGCAAATATGGGTTCGATACACCAATAAACATTTAAAACATTCTTACCTAGCCAGAACTCATCCGTTATATTGCCAAATCCATATTTATAATCGATCCAGTTTCGAAAGAAATCAATTGTTCCGTCATCTCTTCTTTGAAAAACCTAAAACAAAAAATAAAAACAAATGATTGAAACAACAAAAGATTCTTCAACATAAAACTCTAGATAGAACACAAACTGAACAATTAATAATAACTAATTAATTAAATATTTTAATTATAATTAATAATATAACAATACCGTCCATCCCCCACCGTCAGTTTTTTGATCACAGAAAACGTCGAATTGTCCACTACCCTGAGGGTAAATTGTATAGATCCCACTCTCCGAATACCCCGACCACAAAATATCCTGACAATCTCGCGGGAAAAACTCAGCTGAAGTACAAAAGGAAAGTGTTTTCTTTTAAATTTAGCAAAGAACGCACTTCGTAAAAGTGTTTATTTACCTTGACTAATATACAGTATGAAGAAATAGTCATTTGTTCAATTCATTAGAGGTAAATGAGTAAGAGAGATGAGTAAAAAGCTTATGATAAATGTTAAAATCAAATAAATGTATTTTAAGTGTAGGATTTTTTTTTAATCTTTTTTGTCAATATATTGACCATCAAAATACAGAAATGAAAAAAAATCAAAACGTACTTCCCGATCCCTGCCCAGAATGTCCGTGGTTGCCCTCGAATAAGAAAGCACAAACTGTGGGTAACAAAAGAATAACGAATAAGAAGACCGACATTTTAAAGATAGAATAAAAGGTAATAATGATCATTTGATATATATTCAATTGATAAGTCTTATCAATGTTGCTTACTGACCTTATGTTCCATTTCCTTTTCTGTACGAATATTGGGTTCCGTACATTTTCTTTGATAGTTATCAATATATTCAATGCACGTGGTTACATTTTAAGTACATATATTATAGGATTAAACGTTCCTTTTGAAAAATTTATCGATGTGTAAACTCTTGACATTTTACTCACAAACTAAATAAAAGTGCAAAGCACTTTTATGATAAGTTTGTGAGTAAAATGTCAAAAGTTTACACATCGATAAATTTTTCAAAAAGAACGTTTAATTCTTATAATTCCATTATCGAATTTTTTAGAATATTTAAATTATTTCTCTTTGAGGCCTCCATACAATCCGTTATTTCTGGACGGCGTAGGAATACATTTTACCGCAAAGGAACGTAATCGAGATGAATTTCGATAGAGTTCAGCTAAAATTGTCAAAACAATCGATAAATAAACTTATAAAGACTTATCGATTGTTGTTTAAGTCAACAAATATCGTAATTACGAGTTTACTTCAGAACAGTTCGTCCTTGACCACGGCCATGTTGACATAAACGACAACTCTCATAGCGAAAGTTGCAGACCGTCTACGCCTTCGATTTGCACAGGTTTGTTCAAAGATTGATCATGGGGAACAATATAGAAAGTAAATATGAATTTTATGCTAATAAGGCAAGAGTTTGAGGTACGTTTCTTTCCCCTGTCATAACGATACAAACAGCTGATTTTTTTCGTATTATGAACATCGAGAATATGACATCAGCGATTTTTAAAATTCACACCCGTGATCCGACAGTGGCGTCGTTTTCATGGTGTCTGTCAGCTGTATAGTCGTTTGTCACCACTTTTATTTTATTAAATTAAATTTTGAAGTTTCTTGTATTCATAATATAGCTAAAACAGGACAGAAATTTAACTGCTTTCATTGTTTATACGAAAGCCCAGAAGCTGGTTCAAGAAATTAGTTCTGTCAGATTGAAAATTTATCGATATGGAAAAAAATTCTTAAACGTGTTCTCGTCCAATCAAAACACAGGAAATCAATAGATAAAATGAAGATTGGAATTATTGTATTATAACGTGTGTGTAAATATTGAATGAAGAAATAAGTATGTACTTAGACAGTTAGGAATTTTAGACGTCATTATTCCAGATAATTTGAAAAAACATTGTATCCTTCATATATATTTGTAGCTGTTGCATGTGTAAATCTTGCTCTAAAATGTTGGTACCCTATTAAATATGATATCTTGCACTGCTTTGAAACAAATGTCGAAAACACAATAAGCTGCTGTTTTTCAATATCATAGAATTAATGAATGCTTTATTCGACATTTAATAGAACTTTTTGCACGTTAAATTTCACAATTTAATGATCGAGGTATTCAAAATGTTCATCGATATACAATTTTAGCACAGAGTGATATGCAATATTTCATTTTCTGGAATTCTTTGCTAAAATAAAAAAAAATGTCATATATGTGCATAAAGTGGAAAATTTCAGTACCGGAACTTTTTTGACAAATAAAAACGGACTCGACTCTTTCACGCATGGGCTAAAAATAGTCATAATACACAATTAGGTCATACGCTGAACTATCATACTAGGTCATTACATGTACGTGTTAATCATCAACTAATTTCTGCTAAATTTTTATTCTCCTCGATATTTTTCAAATAATTATCGGGCATATAAGCTCTTGTTTATTGCGCCATTAAGAACGGTATGGACAAACAGTATGTGTCCAATTGAATAATCAAACAAATGTCAGCAGTAATCAAAGTTTTATCTGAATAACGATTTCTGCTATAAATTTATTTGACATTTTGATATTTTCGAAGCCCCTATCTGATCATGACAGATTGAGTCTATATAATTAACTGATCCCTGCCCCATAGTATAATTATACACCTCTTTAAATCAAATTGCAAATACATGATTAAGTAACTCTTATGCCCTTGTTATTTCTAATCAAGGGCTCTGATATCGAATTTCATAAATATGATTTTTTTTTTATACAAGATATTGTATACATTGTATATTTTAAGCCTTTGCTTTTCATTGCTATTGTATTGGAAACTTTGTTTTGAGATTGACTAAAACATTAATGTTAAAAAGTACTCCATCTACTTTTCTTCATATTATCATCCTTTCTACATAGAATACTGAGTTATTATGTCAGATGAATATGGTTTGTACAGCTGTATTGTTGCCTAGAATCTATATTCAAACACATGAATAATGCGGATTTTCTGTCTCATAAAAACTAAAAAGAGACATAGTCGATAGCAGCTGTCATCACCAAATTTAAAATGCATTTAGTTTGATGACTTTGAACCAAAGTGATTTAAGAAAAAATAATTTAGTTTAAAATGAATATTTTGTAATCAATATTTTATGATTCTTTTTGGTATTTTCACATACAAAAAGCAAGTTAATGCAGAGATTTTGTCTCCCCCGCTGAAGGAAAAAAGAGGATGGTCAGATCGGGGGGTGGGGGTGAATACACAAATTAAGATGGTGCTCAATGGTTACGAAATTATATTCGTGTAAGTATACATTGAATAATAATTACATCATAGGTTCTAAACATATATACTGAGTTATTGCAAAATGCTTTGTTCAAACACATAGGTATATGCATGCCGTTAGTAATTTATTGCAGCTGTTTTGTGTATATCAAAAAATGAAAATGAGAGGACATTGCGAACTGAATTTATCATCAATAGGGTAATGAGATAATAGATACTTGCTGATCGTTGACATTTATTAGAGTATATGATTATTATAATTATGTCAATTTTTTACGAATGACGACGTTAAATATTCCCGTCAAATTATTTGTATCACAATCTTCAAAAGAGATCGGTTCAGCACTTTAAACTAAAGGTTTGTATCATTCTATGTCTTTATTAATACTATTAGAGGGAATATTTAAACACAACAATCTTTAAAATTTCAAACTTTCATGCGTTATATCCAACTTTTTCTCTAAATTGATGCGGTTTCTTATTCCTTATACTATTCATATTAATGTTATAAATGTAGCAGGCGATGATAACAAGTAGAGAACGATCTAAAAGAAATCATTTAATAAGCAATACAAAATTTACGGCATGCATGAAAGACCCTTGGAAATTCGAGGCCCCAAGACCATAAAATGAGAACAGACTTAAATCAAAATTTCAAATCAATATAACTTTTGAAATAGTTTTCACAAAAAAAAAAAATAAAATTTATACCATATGTTTAAATTGAAATATTATACAAACAATTCAAAATTTTGATAACGTATATATTATATATGACAAACTATTCGAAATCAAAAATTTCACTTAAGTCTGTTCTCACTTTATGGGCTCCAGCCCTGAGATCTGCCTACATGTATATCTATATCTATGTTGTTTTATTTACTTCATAAATTAACACTGCAATATGTGCCTAGGAGTTTCAGATTAAGTTATATGTTTTGTTTCTTCTACATGTTTCAAGAAGACTATTTAATATTTTTTAGTAATTTTTTCTGATAATCTTTAAAAAAAATTGAATTTCGCCAGTATAAGAATCCAAATAAATCATCAAACAGTCTAAAGTTAAATCTGTTTTTGAGTCGAATGTCATTATGATCTCTCATTAATTGCCACTGACAGGTGACTTCGTTCTGGTTAATTCACTGGTTACCTTTGTCCACTAAAAAAGGGAATTGTATTGCATTTGCAAATTATTACAACCTTTTGAAATTTTTATTTTCGACATATGGCCTGTTTCATACTTTATATTTTGTTTTAATGTAAAATGTTAATGTCATTCATAAAGTTCTATTCAGAAAACGAAAACACATTTGAAACTTGTCGTTTAAAATCCATAGAGGATAAATCATTGATATACAAATATTTGTTTTGCTTAGCATTATAAAGAAGCATCTGAGGATTCTACGACGCTTGAGTCAAATAGCTTAAAGATGGAATTTGTAGGACATACAGAATCTTTTGCTTTTAAGTACTTACATTGACATTTTATTCAGGTAGTAAAAATTAAAATTGAACGCTTCCAAGTGACCTAATATAAGTATGAATACAATGAATCGGTATTTTTTAATCGGTAAATTATGTGGTTTGGAATAAATTCTAGTTTTTTTTTTTATTAACAAATGGCTCCAATTATTGTACTGAGTTTAAATTAAAACGCAAGAAAAGAACACCAAAAATTTAAAGAGATGAACGTCAGAAAGGAAAAAAAAATAATTTTGAAAGATCTGTAATAATAATCTCAAATCCGGCAATAAAATGGAACAACAATCTTATTTATCCATTTTATATCTCAATTTTATCTGTATTCATAACTCAAAAAATTGAAAATCTCAAGCTTTCGAATGCGTTAATGTAATGGGAAATTGCTCGAAATCAACAGACTCTACATGAAAAAAATCAAAAATGCCTTATAATATAAACGTTTATTTCTGTAAATCGTCTTTATTTTAATAAAAAAATTCATGTTTAGTTGTGAATAAATAGTTTTATATGAATAAATCATGATTCTATGAAACCTCGAATATACAAAGTCAGTAGGGTATTTAAACATGGTATACATGTACAACATATCTTTATCTGAACAAAGGCGTTTAATGACATTCAGCTTTATTTTATGCAGAATATTTCTTTATTTGTAGATGGCAAGACTCCTGGTCCTCCTATTCATGATCAGTGTGATAAATACTGTCCACTCCTGTAGAAGTTGCAGAAAGTTTGGAGTCTCTTATGAAGGGAATAAACCATTCCAGTATGAAAGCGGATGTCGTCAATTCAAATGCCAGTGTAATTGCGACGGGTCATATGACTGTCCAATCATTAAGAACATCTGTGGAGGAAATGGATTAAGTATATGGGATGCAACATGGAGGAGATAGGTCTCAGATTAATCAACTCTAATGCTGCAGCATTGACCAGTAGACTTTTATAAAGCTTGCTGCTCTTACTGCTACCAAATTGTAAAAACTGAAGTCACACTGACCATTCTGATATAAGAATATTTATTATACATTAGATGTATGATTCATACATTTAAACAACTGAAACTGTCTTGGATTTTATTTCAACGTGTTTTATATACAATTTTTACGGGATGAATTGTCCGTCTATACTGATTCTGGGCCAACCGTGAGCTTTCCTCTTATTGTTAAACCCAGATTATTCCGGTTCAACCGTTAGCTTTCGTCTTATTTAATAAAAAATACTTTATAATTATAATGGATTTCTGAGGTAAAAATTACGTTAAGAAAAAAAAAACGTATGAACGCCGATATTTGTGTGAAACGAAATGGTTTTATAATTTGTGACACATGGAGTGTCATAAAAATAATGCTTTCAACTATTTCTTATCAAAATAGTTTGTAATAACAGACCATTTAAGCATTATCTGCAATAAGAATTCGGTCTTTTTATGAATATTGATGAAGGAAGTGCGTGAACAGTAAACAGACACCCTATCCACGGAAAATAAAAGACAACGAGGTTTTGACTATGATTATTAATAAAAAGTTAATATATGTCATTACAGAGTACATGTAGATTGATACTGATTACATTAAAAAAAATCTTTAAGAGTAAGACGTTTGCCGTCAATGCCGTCAATGCCAAATGGCAAACTACGTTTTCTTGACGCCATATTTATTTAGCAATCTAAAAGTAGCGACGGTGTCACTTGAAGGATTTATTTAAAGATAAGCATACCTTTCTTTGCATGATGATTAACAATTATAATTTGATATTTTTAAAGCGCGTTCAATTAAATTGGTGTAATTTACAGCATTTTTGTTACTTTTATTGCTACACAAAATATATAAATTTCCAACCGTATTTTGACAGACGCAAGTTATAACGTATATAACTTTAACAAAATATAGAAAGATTTGAAAAAGAATATAACACTAATAATGTTGTAAATTGTCTACGGATTTAACAGATCATTATTTAAAACAAAATATCGGTGATAATTCCTCCATGCCACCTGATTTAAGCTCTGATGTAACAAGGTTTGTGTTGGTTCTGCTCTGAGTTGTAGTAATCCAATGCTCCTTAGAGCAAGATTTCAGGTCGTTATGGTCCTATTCCAATTAAAGTACTGTAAACAGTGAGAATTGAGAGGGGAACCTCTGGAAATCAAGTTTTAGAACCAGGTGTCTAGAAGAAGAAAGCATCCTTTGTCGATATATTAAACCCATTTTGAATTCCTTTTATTGATGGTGAGAAAAAATTCACGCACATGTACATCAGTGATCCCTGTAAGATTGTTTTAAACTATTGTCGAAAATATAATAAATATCAGGTAATTTTACATATCCTTTTCTCAGAAAAATATAATATATTTAACATTACCATTGCCTCAAAATGACATTTTTATCTTACATATGTCTACAGTGGACTTTCAGATATCTGGACACCAAATCACCGGACTCTTCAGTTTCCGGACGATTTTTCATGGGAACGGAATATCTTAACGTTATTTTGTCTCATTTCACCGGAATTCCGCGTTCTGTATCCGGACGATCCTTTTGACTACAAAATGAAAACATAGATAAATAATTTGTCATTTTATTCGTAATTAAAGAAAGTCTTTAGTATTAATTAATCTGTAGAAATAATATAAAGTGTCAATATTGAAAATTAATCAATTTCATTTTAGTAAGATTTAAATGGTAAATTAAAGTTTCAACAAGCTGTAACACCGGGATTCTACAGTTTGAGAAGCTGAAGTTGCTCTTCAGTTTGTGACAGTTCGAACTGATCCTCAAGATAATCGTCTGCATAAACAAGCGTCTGTCTTACAGCGGATAGTGCCAAAATATCGACTGGGATTTGCCGCTGGGTTTCTTTCTCATAGTTCTTGACGGGAAATACATGAGAGCGTGGAAGTCCTATGACCTCAGCTGCTTTGTCAACAGCCTGTTTGCAAACTTCGCTGCTGAATATTCTGCGAACGTCTTCATCCACAAATGGACAGATTTTATCTAACTTCGTCAAGTAGATTATTTGTGGAATTCCTAAAATGAGACATTTACATTTAATAGTAAGTCCAATGTGTAAATGAATATAATTTTTGTTCGAGCAAGGTATCTAACATACATGTTACAAGAACTCTTAGTAGCGTATTTCTGCTATTCAATTTGAAATTCTTTCACATTGTAACATTTATCATATATGATTAAAACACTATAAAGAAGAATTATTCATGTGGTAAATGCTAAAAAGTACTTTTAATTAAAAAAAAAGGAAGAACAAAAGTGTTTTATTAATTTTCATAACTTAAATTACACTTTGTATATATAACAACACATGAGTATATCTACGGAACGTCAAATAAACGCATTAAAAAAAATATTTAAAGTTATCTTCAATATCTCATCTTTGAAAAAATATTACTTCTCTTCAAATGAAATAAAGAAATAAGTAAGATAAGAATTCCTAATTTTCTCAAAACTGAGCTCTTGTTTAGCATCATTCTATCTATATTTATTATGATAATTAATATTTACCCCTTTCAATCATAAGAGAATGAAATTCTTCCAGTTTTTGCGAGACTGATCCTTGAATAACATCAATTGTGCTGGAATCTATAACAAAAGCCACACAATGTATTTTATCTTTATATGTAGGGTTTTTCTTGAAGCCAGGATCCTTTTCTGTAGCATGAGCCACGGGATTGAACTGAAATTTAATACAGAGAGGTTGAGATTTCAAGCGTGTAGGGGGAATAACCTAAATTTGGTGTGTTTTACGTCATCAATTTTAGCGACGTCAAGATTGCTACACATTCGTAAAACTTGTAGAATAGAATCTACACGTAAGTGAAAACGTGTAGCTTTAATAATAAAAATAAGCCAGTTTAAGTGTGAAAATTTGATTGATAAACATTATATAGTATGTTAAGTTTCATGAGTACTTATTTTCATCAAGTTTTGTTCACTAACCATAATTCAACTGACGACAAAAAACTTCTAAATAGTTGAAACAGAGACAACGATCGCGATGTACACGTACATGTCATAAAAATCTCAACAGACAAATTAAAAAAAACGTGTACGTGTACGTCAAAAATATACAAGTACATGTACATGTACGCGTACAAATTTAAGATCTCAACCAGTGATTAAGTAACAAAGCCTACGTTCTGGATTTTCGTGTATGCTTAACTAACCCATTTTTACTTAAAAAGTCAAAATAGATTCTTTTTTTTAATAATGTTCATGTTCCTGTTTTATATTGCAAAGAATTCGAGTCTGTTTATAATCTGCATTAATGTATACCTTGTATTGATCAGGGAGATGTCCGTCTAATAAGGATGTCATATCCTGGTGTTTGATGCACATATCTTCCTCAATTCCACGTGTATCACAGAGGCGAAAGTTAAAATACCCACCAGTTTTCGGGTTTCGAATTCGATATTTTCGATACTAATTTTTAAAAAAAAAGAATGAAAAGAATTCAGCTAACATTTATTAAAAGAGCATTTCATTTGTCAATTTTTATATACAAATTGGTACCTTTCCCCATTCTCATGAAAATAATGTGAGTAATTTAATCTTCGAAATTTTTCAAGATTTTTAAATATATAATAATATAGAATTGTTGTCAAAAAATCTTTGTCGACAGTTTCGTTAATAAGAATTAAATTAAGGAAAGAAATTTATTAATATTTTAAATGTATTCTTTTTTCTAATGTAAGTTTATATAAAAAAAAAAATCAGTTCCAAATCAGTTCCAAATGCTTTAAAGTTGATCACATCAACCATGGAAGAGATCTTAAAGCTGCACACTACTCATCAAAAAAGCATAGTCCGCCACATTCCCCGTTGATCGACGCGAACACCTACAACCCCTATTTAAGGAGCAGATCTTTTAACAGTTAAATGTAGTCCACAGCAGAGGTCCAACGAATGTAGACGTACATCTCACACTGCCCAGTTACTCGGTCACGATTAAATAATCAAATTTTACGCAGTTTTTCCAAACCAGGAGAACAGTATCATGAAAAACGCAAGTAAATATATAAATTATAAACAAAAGATGAAAACAAATATAGTCGTAAAAAAATCAAAGACCACAAAAGTAATCCTACAAGTACTGTGCACAGTTTCAAGTGTGAAATCGGAGGTAATCGAAGGGTTTATATAAACGTCTGACAGTGCTTTTTATTAGAAGTGTTCAGCTTTAAGAGAAAGAGGGGACACTACTTACAACTGTAGTAAGACTATGTTTTGAGTTTCCTGCGCATGCCCGAGCTGTCACTTCTTCTCGGAATATTGAGTTTACAGTGTTGAAAAAACTGGATTTTCCAGCTCCAATCTGGCCTACTAATAAGATGTTCACTTCAGATAAACCCGATTCATCTAAGGGCTTATAACTGGAAACCGAGTCCTTTAATTTTCGAAATGTCTACAGAAAAGCAATGGGTTGATTTACATTAAAAAAACACATGCAAAAAATTTAGCCATTCAAATAAGTTTATTTCTATTACATTTAATTTCTTCATCGTATATACAAATTTTGATTTTCATTTATCATATTTGCTCTCCTCTTTCACGAAAGCGAAGGGACAACAAATCTCATTCGTCTGTCTGTCAGTCTGCCTGTCCGTCCGTCAAAAAACTTTAACTTTGCCCATAACTTTTCATATAGTGGAGCTGACTTTCATATTTAAAATGTATATTCCTTGTGACAAGACCTTTCTTTGGTACCACAACATTTGATCTTTTGATCTTGACCTTGGTGTTTGACCCACTTTTTACCAAAAAAATCAAGCTTTTACTTTGGCCCTAACTTTTGAACGGTAGATACAAGGGCTTTCATGTTTAACAGATTTATTTTTTTTGGCAAGACCTTTCATTGGATACCAACAACTTTGACCTTTTCACCTTGACCTTGAAGATTTTTGTACTTATGAAACAACTTTAACCTCGTCGATAACTTTTCAATATTATGGGCTAGGGCTTTCATATTTCACATATACAATTTTTGTGAGAAATCCTTTAATTGGATACCAAGAACTTTGACCCTTTGACCTTGACCTTGGTGTTTGACGTACTTTTAAAAACCTGAACTTTTGCCATAACTTTTGAACGATTTTGGCAAGAACTTACATCCGTCACATATAAAATACTTGTTGCAAGACCTTTCATTGGATATAAATAACTTTGACCTTGATCTTGGAGTTTGGCTTACTTTTACAAACTCTAAACATGGCCATATTTTTTTAAGGTTTGGGCAAAGGATTTCATACTTCACATATGTAATACGCGTGGCAAGACCTTTCACTGGATACAAAGAACTTTAAACTTTTGACCTTGGCCTTGAAGTTTGACCTACTTTTTAAAAAACTTTAACCTTAGCCATAACTTTTGAATGGTTCGGGCAAGGGCTTTCATACTTCACGTATGTAATACTTGTGGCAAGACCTTTCTTAAGAAACAACCACTATATATTTAATTGCATGTAACAAGAAATGTTGAATCTTCGCTATTTTACCATACTGGGTCATCAGGTTAATTTGCTTATAAATAACTTTTGATTGGCAAGAGATAGGGATTTCATATCTGACATGTGTCAAACCTAAAGAACTTTGAGCCTTCGACATTGACCTTATAGTTTGACGCTTTTTTAAAGAATAATTAACCTTGGCCATAACTTTTGAACCATTCGGGCAAGGGCTTTCATATTTCACACAAAGTCATGTAATACTTGTGGAAAGGCCTTTCATCAGAAACTATTAACTTTGATCCTTTGACCTTGGAGTTTGACCTACCTTTCAAAATATTATCCTTAACAATAACTTTTGAACAGGTGTTGCTAGGGTTTTCATATTTCACAATCGTATTTCTTGTGAGATGGTCTTACTTTGGGTTCCAATATATAAAATTTGCATTTATGAAAATTTTAATCTTTGCTATTTTGCCGTACGGGGTCCTCAGTGTTTCACTTCCTTAACTTTTGATTGAGAAGAGATAGGATTTTCATATTTGACTTGTGCATTACCTCTGACGAAATTTGACACAATGACATCCCACCTCAAAGGCACCGAAAGCGGGAGGCCACAATTCTATGAATTTGCTAGTCTTTTATTGCATGATAATACTTAATAACAACAATCCAAAAGTATTGTTTTGATTTTTATAAAGGCTACAACACTTTATTTAGGTTGTTATTTATTCCAGTAAGTAAAGTCTAAACCAACATTACAATATGAAAATGTTATGTAATAACAACACAAAATATAACAAACAAGGAGAGCATAACGCATTATATAGAAACAAGAAAGATAATATTTTACGTCACTGTAAAACAGGTTTTTAGCTCACCTGAGCCGAAGGCTCAAGTGAGCTTTTCTGATCACATTTTGTCCGTCGTCCGTCCGTCCGTCTGTCTAGCCGTCCGTCTGTCCGTCTGTAAACTTTTCACATTTTCGACTTCTTCTCAAGAACCACTGGGCCAATTTTGACCAAACTTGGTACAAAGCATCCTTGGGTGAAGGAAAATTTAAGTTGTTAAAATGAAGGGACATATCCCCTCGCAAGGGGAGATAATCAAGAAAAGAGAAAAATAGGGTTGGGTCATGAAAAAATCTTCTTCTCAAAAACCACTGGGCCAGTAAAGCTGAAACTTATGTGGAAGCATCTTAGGGTAGTGTAAATTCTAAATTGTTCAAATCAAGACCCCCAGGGGAAGGGCGCGGCCACAATGGGGAATCAAAGTTTTATATAGAAATATATAGGAAAAATCTTTGAAAATCTTCTTCTCAAGAACCA
>PRKT01000165.1:960461-1020571 GCA_003671525.1 Saccostrea glomerata | reverse complement strand
GGGAATCAAAGTTTTACATAGAACTATGTAGGAAAAATCTTTGAAAATCTTCTTTCAGGAACCAGTGGCCAAAAAAGCTGAAACATATGTGCCCATGGAAGGATCATGGGATAGTGTAGTTTTCAAAATGTCTAAATTTTGATCAGTGGGGTAGGGTGGGGATGCATTATGTATAACAAGGGGGAAATCTGGTAAAGAACAGAATGGTCAAAGCTTCTCAGGTGAGCGATGTGGCCCATGGGCCTCTTGTTTTTGTAACGGGTGTAAAAATTAAGCGTTTTGCTTGCTCAAAATAAAGGCAAATACAGAGAATACAGATCTAGAATACAAAGATAATGCAAAAGAGAGGTATTTTGTCTTATGGGCGAGTGTTCAGTACGATTCACATATGCATGAATAAAAAGTCAACACCATTTTAAGAAAATCAATATATGTACAAGATGAAATTTAAAGGTATATTGTTGAACAACAAACGGGTCAATATTTTTTTTCTTGGTCAGAATATACATTCAATGGTGCAAAGTTAGAAATTTTAGAAGTTTAGCAACTAACTTCAAGATGGCTAAAAATAGCAAAAATTAGCACCCTCCTTAATTGCAGTCATTCAATATTATACAATTATTGCTGTTTTTTAGGTCCATACAATGATTTAGCCCTTTAACGTACAATATTCACTGAGCCCGAAGAGCGAGGTGAAAATTGTACTTCGAAGATGGATAAATCATTGTATTGACCGACAAAAACCAAAAAGGATTGTTTTATTGTATGTTTCACTGTTAAAATGAGACAGCTCATTACTTGTTTGCATTTAAATAAGTCCTAGCCAAATACAAGAAAGAAGCAGAATTAAAACGTAAATATACCTTACCAGTCGGATCAATTTGAATTCTTTAAATCTATTTTAGTTGCTATGGAAACAGATATAATGCTAGTCTTTTTTTAAGGATACATTTTGAAACATTTAGGATACATTTTGAAAGGAAGGAGTATTATTAGGGAAAACTGACAGCCGAAAAAAGTAAAAATTGTTGTTCAGTAAAGTGAAAAAGGGGGGTCCCTGCATCCCCTCTAACAACTCTCACCCGAAAATATATAATTATTCGCTTATGGTTTGTTCACCTGAAAAAAAGTCATGGTCCTTTAAATAGCTTTCCAAAAAAAAAATGTATCAATTTGGAATTTCCCGATCTAAAGATAGCAATTATTCAATCATATATTAAAATCTTATATTAATACTAGTTTATTATTTCGACTAAAGCAAATAAAGTAACGCAGAATAAATTGACATGGTTTTTAGTTTGTTAAAATCTTTGTTATTCCATTTTTCCAAAATAGGACAATGCAGAATGAAAGTTTTTTATTGTTAGTTGTTTTATTGCCCGTGGATTATTACAGCTTTTGACCTATACTAAGGGCCATTGAGCAGTGAGGGCTCTTTTTCGTGCAAGAATGTAATGCGACACGATGCCTCGATAATACGGTCTCATACATGTATGCAGGACTGGGCTCCATTTCCCTCAAAAGGATTCGAACCCGTGTCGTTAAAAAAACATTCTCTGCTACACTACAGCAAATGATATTACCACTGCGCTACACAGATGACCACACAAAATGTATTAAAATAAAATATAATAACTGTATAGTGGACTTTATGATACCTTATACGAAATTCTGTGATAGCTTTGATAATTTTTGCCAAAAGTCACTATTTTTTTTCTATTGAAGATATATACAATGATAATAATATTGCAGAATTGTACCCATTTTATTTAGTAAGTAATAGTTTAAAGAAGGCAAAACATTACCTTTTCGTCCCAGCAAGGAGACTCTCTCCATGTCTTATGAGAGGGATTTGGATAAAGTAAACTTTTACCAACTGTAACATTGAAATGATTTGTGTTTTATTCAAGCATGTTCACAGTATATAATGGTTGTTTTTAATTTCCATTTGCTTTCTTTATCCTAACGTAATTTTGAACTATACAAAAAAAAATGTCAAAATTATCAAATAAAATAAGTAAAAAACAAGATGTGTTTGTGAAAGTTTTAACATTGATGCCCCCGTATGGCAACATAGCAAAGATTAAACTTTTCTTAAGGACAGATGATACAAACAAATTTTTTCTTTGAAAAAGGTTTAATATCATGTCACAAGTTTAGAATTGTGGATGGTTCTTAGCATTTTTTTCTCCTAAGAACTGGAATATGAAAAAGACTTGGAAAATATTATTAATATTTCAATGAAAAAACAAATATAGACAAATCACATTCAGCAAAGGTTTACAGGTGAAAACAAATTTCAGAATATGTTAACATGGCGCTAAAAGTGTAATATAAACTTTTTAAAAATATACCAAGCCAGGTGAATTCTATTAGGAAAAGCTAAATGGTAAAAATCAGTCTATGTGATATTGCTAATTTTTCGTTATTTTCATCTTCCTCTTAAAATTCACCTGGCTTGGTATATTTTTCTAAAGTTTATATTACACTTTTAGCGCCAAGATAACATATTCTGAAATTTGTTTTCACCTGTAAACCTTTACTGAATGTGATTTGTCTATATTTATTTTTTATTGAAATATTACTAATACTTTCCAAGACCATTTCATTTTCCAGTTCTTTGGAGAATAAATTCTAAGAACAATCCTTTTTCCTAAACTTGTGACATGATATTAAATCTTTTTCAAAGAAAAAAAATGTTTGTATCATCTGTCCTTAAATGCAAATTTAATGGTACCAAAAGTAGGGTATTCTCACTAGAAAACAATTGTGAAATTTGAAAGTAGGCCAATGTTTAAGTTTTTTCAATCAGTGCAAAATCTTCAAGGTCAAGGTCAAAGGGTCAAGGTAATTGGTATCTATTGAAAGATTTTGCCACATGGAATACTTATGTAGAAAATGGAAGCCTTAGCCCTAACCGTTCAGAAGTTATAGCCAATGTTAAATTTTTTTTGAAGTAGATCAAACTCTAAGGTCAAGGTCAAAGAGTCAAATTTCTTGTCAGCAAATGAAAGGTCTTGTCACAAGGATTAAATATGTAAAGTACGAAAGCACTAGCCTTAACCCTTTAAAATTTATGGTCAAGGTTTGCTTTTTTAAAGTAGGTCAAACTTAAAGATCAAGGTCAAAGGGTAAAAGTGCTTGGCATGCAATGAAGGGTCTTCTCACAAGAATTACACATATAAATTATGAAATCCCTATATTTTATTGTTCAAAAGTTATGGCCAAGCTTAAAGTTTTTTCACAAGTACAGAAATCTACAAGGTCAGAGTCGAAGGGTCAATGTTGTTGGTATCCAATGAAAGGTCTTCCAACAAACATTACATATGTGAAGTATAAATGCCCTGGTAGCTACTGTTTAAAAGATATGGCCAAAGTAAAAGTTTAAAATTTTCATGTAAAAGTGGGTCAAATTCCAAAGTCAAGATCAAAAGGTCAAATTTTGTGGTACCCAAATAAAGGTCTTGTATCAAGGAATACATATATGAAATATGAAAGTCATAGCTCAACCAAATTAAAAGTTATGGGCAAAGTTAAAGTTTTTGCGGACAAACAGAGAGACAGAGAGACGGACGGACACGACAAAAACTATATACCCCCGAAACTTCATTTACGGGGGCATAAAAATACTGCAAATGCTGAATACAGATTTTGAAACTTTTTTTCATTCAGTAAATACTTAAAACGACACATAAGATTAATTATATGATTTTCTTATCAGACGAGTAAGTTTATTGATGAACTATTAAGGTTGTTTAAAAACGTGATTCCAAATAAGTAGCCAACAACAAAAATCTACGCTAATTACGATAAATTGTTATTTCAAACCTTTAACTTTATACACCTCTAGATCAAAGACGCACATGTTATATGCGCACCACATCGGCTCATTGTCTCCCCCATAGGCATATCTGAAATCAGCTTTTCCATTTAGTACATAATCTTGGGTTCCTGTACATCTATCCAAAGTCGGTTCTACAGTTCCATAAAATGTAAGCAGATCTACAGTTGTATCATCAAAGTGGTAGTTTTGAGAGGCCCCAGTTTTTCTTAAAGTTTTTTTCTTATGTTTGTAAACTGACTGGTTAGGTTCATCATCATCTAAAAGACTCCCTGCACCAAAGGTTGGCCCAAATCCCTTTGATGCAAATGCAGCATGATCAGGTTTCATGACGGGATACTTCATTGGCTCTGAAACACCCCTGTCACGTAAAGTGAAAATGAAGGCTTTTTTATCCGCTATGCTTGCTGAAGAACTTCCTTCTTTCCAGTCTTCTGCAAGGAATCCTCCGTAAACACTATTTTCAGTATCGTAAAGAACCGTTACTGTAGGACCTTTGTAGTCACAGGACTGGTGAAACTTTGACGCCGAACACCCATCACGACTTATTTTATATAATAATTCAAAACTGGTGTCGTTGCCAATGAATGTGGATAACTGTGTCCTGTCCTCTGCTGTCAATAACTCCTCGGACCTAAACAAACATTTTAAAAACGTGCACTTGTTTTCAGTAAAAATCGCAATGAATCAGCTTATGATCATATAAAACTAAAACTGTCAAACAGCTATTCTTCATCATTTTTTTTAATCATCCATTTATCAATTCTACGATTTTAATTCCATTTCGACTTTTACTCAGTATTCGTTTTCAGTTGAGGAAGAGGATTTTATGACTGAAGATTTCCATACCAATTATCAGATTATTATTTTATTGAATTGTTCATGGAATTCTCCGTTTGCCTGATCATGACAATGAGCTCACGACTAATGTTACCAGTCGACATGGGGAAGCCTACTCCTTCATGGTACCTGATCCCAACTCTGTTATTTTAGAGATCCACATTTGCTCGCTCCCGATTTGTATTATTTCAATGTAATTTGAGATTGAATACTGTTCGTTCTCTTTTTATTTCACCATTATTTTAAATTTAAAAGGTGAAGCCAACGAACGGTGATTAATCTCAAAAATCATATATAAACGATACAAATATGTCAAGAGTATAAAATAGCTAAACTATAAAATTTTAAATATGGAATCAGGTGCCATGGAGAAATTGTCCGGTCACACCCGCCTTACATGTATGTATCGATCAGTAAGAAGGAACTTTACGTAGTTTAATGCTATAGAAAAATAAATACTTACAATTAGTGTAAAACAAGTCAGTTAAAAAGAATATGACCCAGTGATATGTTACATTTTCTAACAAGGTCATTATAACGAGTATAGAATCTACAACAGATTGATTTTATTTTTTAATGTATTCGATAACATTGGACTTTTCTTGTTGTTCACAAAAATGTATACAGTAAGAAAATACGTATAGCTTTTGTTTTGTATTTTAGTATTTTAGGCTATGATATTACAATTAACATTTTTGATAATGTTGTTCATGAACTGCTCATGAATATATAGGTTATAACAACCGTCATAGCAATGATATAATTCATTTGATCCATACTTGTTTCTTTTTTAAATGGACAAAATAAAAGATTTCAGTTTTATACAAAACGAACGATGTCTTATTTCAAAATCAAAGTCAACATTTTTAAAACATATTATAATTAGTTTTCAAAAGTTTATATCATCGATAGATTTTAGAATATTTACACATCACTGAGAAAAAAATATGTTTTGTCGTTCTCTTTCAAAGTTTTCAAGAGACAGCAATTCATTAACATTATAACGACAACGTAAATCTTCTGAAAATTTAGGCACATAATTGAATTTTGGACATAACTTGAGACTCAAACATTCATCTGCGTGCCTTCTTCGGACTGACCGACTAAAATGGCAAAACGCTAAACGTTTGTAAGTCTCAGGTTTTTCCTCTAATATTTATTTAGGAATAAAGAGGATAAACACATGTTTTCTTTTTAAAGATTGCCTGGAAAAGAAATCTTGATGTCCAACATCTTATAATTCACTTACCTTTCCATCATTTAATGAAAGTAACATCAAAATTCAAACTGTTAATGTTACAGGTGTCAAAATTGCACACTACATAGAGCATATTTAATCTTACTGAATTCCGAAATGGTTATGGATCAATGATTTTTTCGTTCCAGTGAAGATATTGTCACGACGAGTTGAAATAAGAATACTTTATTGTTTAAAAGGTTACGTGTATCTTTCACCTTGAAATCAGATAAGTCATTGTGTTGAAAAAAAAAATATTTTAGATAAAGTTCGCCATATCATATTAATTACATGTACAATGTAGATACCGATTTAACTCATAAATATTTAAAAGGATACATGTAGATGGTATACATAACTTTCTACATATACACTACAATGGAATGAACGCAACATGATTTTTTTTTAAACCACACAGTCCATCGATGTTTTCCTTCCAAATATTTATGAATAGGCCCAAGTAAAAAGCTTAAAGTGAGTCAATCATATATCAAATAACAAAATAATACACTTTTTTGCGATGAAGAATACATTACATGTACCACAAGAGGCAATTAGCTTTACACTAAATTAAACATGATTCAACTAATAAATGTCTTGATATTTTAAGGCCCTTGATGATAAAGAAGCATGTAACGAAATAAAACATTTCTTTAAGAATATACATGTAATTTTAGCTAGTAAAGAAAAACAAAAATGAAAACATGTTAATGTTTTCTTAATTTTATTAATTCATTTCTATAAATGATGTTCTCTCATAATTTGTCTGAACATTGTTGTCTACATTTTAGTTACTTGTTCCCCTGATTTTCATGTCGGCATAATTCAAGGAATAATGATATCCTTTCCATTTAAACCAGTTTATACCGTCAGCATAGGATTTATGCTCTCCTCTCAAGTACAGACCGTTCAGGTTAGCCTCGTGACAAGCTCGGTACCACCAACCCCCATTCAATCGATTCGCACAAGATCTCTCATTATCACGATCCTTGGTGACGAATGTGGCATTGTTGTGAATAGACATTGAGTTGACTAAAGAGAGAAACATTGTTGACATTAGAACATAACATGTAATCAGTTTGTGATTAACATTAAATGTTGACGTAATTAGTTATTGCCTAACGAAAATGAGTTACCAGCATCTCCACTGTAACCTAGGACCTTCAAGAGATATCCCGATTCTTCATTTCCGACATTGAAGGTGCTGTACCTAGCATGACGAGAATTTCCGGAAATATCCTTCAACTCGATTCTTAAAGTGTAATTCCCGAATTCTGTAAGCGTGTGGATTTTGTCATTTCCTGTTAAGAAAAAAAACTATGAGAAAAGAGAATCATTCAGTTTTCATTCGAATGTCCTATAAATGGTGATGAAACAAAGAAAAGCCAGGAGATTCGTAGTTCATGGCATTTGCAAGTGTTTATGTGTCCTAAGGGAAGAATCTTCCATATTTTTAATTATAAAATGAGAACCAACATCTAGTGATTCTATATCCTTGTTTCATGAATTTAAAAGCTAATGAAAAAAAATATCAACAAGAAACATTTCTACAATGACCCTAACTTAATTTTAATATCCTTATATAGACACATTCATGTATTTTTTGTTCCTGAAAGTTCTCATATGTTTGATATACATTGTAAATGCACTGTCACTGTTTGAATAACTTGAAAAGATTTAACATTTTTTTCATATAAACCCTTTCTTTCTCAACTGTTCAAAAATTTGTTTGGTATTGTTGTTGTATTGTCAAAAATATAGATATTCTAATCAATTCAAATTAGAAAATTAACTTTGCCTCGAAAACATTTATGAAAAAAAAAATATCCAGAAGAACATTGCACAGTGTACATTACCTAGCCAAAACTCATTTGACAGATTTCCAAATCCGTTCTTGTACTCATACCAGGTTCTGAAGAAATCTTCAGATCCATCCTGCCTTCTTTGTAAAACCTTCAGGTAGAATATCTAATTTAACAAGAGACCCATGGGCTTCATTGCTCACCTGCGCACATGGACTAGTTGAAAAAAACACAAATCAGCTCAGTATCTTTAAAACCTTCAAGTAGAATATTTAGTTTAACAAGGTGCCCATGGGCTTCATTGCTCACCTGCGCACATGGACTAATTAAAAAAAAAACAAATCGGCTCAGTATTGACAATTTTGCACAGTGTACATTACCTAGCCAAAACTCATTTGACAGATTTCCAAATCCGTTCTTGTACTCATACCAGGTTCTGAAGAAATCTTCATATCTATCCTGCTTCCTTTGTAAAACCTTCAAGTAGAATATTTAATTTAACAAGGGGTCCATGGGCTTCATTGCTCACCTGAGCACATTGACTAGTTGAAAAAAAAAACACAAATCAGCTCAGTATTTGTAAAACCTTCAAGTAGAATATTTAATTTAACAAGGGGCCCATCGGCTTTATTGCTCACCTGCGCACATGGACTAGTTGAAAAAAAAACTACAAATACGCTCAGTATTGACAATTTTGCACATTATACATTACCTAGCCAAAACTCATTAGACGGATTTCCAAACCCGTTCTTGTACTCATGCCAGATTCTGAAGAAATCTTCAGATCCATCCTGCCTCCTTTGTAAAACCTTCAAGTAGAATATTTGATTTAACAAGGGGACCATGGGCTTAATTGCTCACCTACGTACATGGACTAGTTGAAAAGAAACACAAATTACCCCAGTATTTATAATTTACTTGTTGGGGATTTGAATTCTTGAATTACTTTAGAATGTCACTACATCAATAAAGAATACATGTATACCTTTGGCATACTTGAAAAGAAGATTTTTAAAGATATTTCCGATAAGTTATTTATTTGATCTCCCATAGTGACCCCTTACTAACCCCTAACTAGGGGGGTCATAATTTGAACAAACCGGAATCTAAAACATCCGACATGTGAGGACACTCCCATTCAAAATAATAATCATGGATTTGGTGTTTTCCACAAAATAAGATATTTAAGAATATATTCTTATGCAAAAATTGATCCAACATTCTGTCCCCACCCTTCCCCAAAGAATCCTGATTTGAACAATCTTAAAACTACACTACCTGAGAATGCTTCCATATAAATATTGATAATCATGCCATGGCGTTTCTGTTCTGGAGAAGATTTTTTTAAGATTGTTCTTATATATTTCTTTGTCAAGCTTTAACTTTGATTGCCAATTATGGCCCAACCCTACCAAAAAGGATCATGATATAAACAAACTATAAATCAACTCTTAATACGAATGTTTTCATATAAATACCACCAATCATGGCTTTGATGATCTTGAGAAATTTTATATTAATCAGTTAACTGTTACATGGTAGTGTGAAAACAAATTATTCGTTTTTATTCCTTCATGCGTAAAGTCCGGCGAGGGTCTAGGTGATAATTCATTATGCAAGGTGAAGCCTTGGTAAATAAGTGCTCTACCTTGTAGAATTGAAAGACAGTAGAATTGTTTGATTAAAGTTTCAGTTAGAGAGAATTTATGTGTTTGTATTTTCTAATTATCACAGATCTTACTGTGTAGGCAAAATGTTTATTGTGTCGCACGCATGAAATTTGAATCGTTACTATGTCGGAGAAAATTTTACTGTGTCGGTAGCAACACAGTAAAACAGCTCATGGTGAACCCTGAAACATAAATCTACACTACCTGAGGATAAATCCTCATGAGTTTCATCTTTCCTGGCCCAAAGTTTCTCGAAGTAATATGCCAAGGAGACTTTTTAAAAATGCCATTAATTTTTCAACAATTCATAATTATCATTCCCTGGAAGAGGGTTTGGCCCTTCATTTGAACAAACTTGAATCCTCTTCACCAAAAGATACTTTGTGTCAAGTGAAAATTGGCCTATTGGTTCTTGAAAAGAAGATGAAAATGTAAAAATTTAACAACAACAACGACAGACAACGGGCAAATTTTGATCAGAAAAGCTCACTGGACCTTTCGGCTGAGGTGAGCTAAATATAAAACACGTCTGGCTTCTCTAATTCATTGATTTGATTATGGACATTAATACTGTTTACTGTTGAAATTAGCTTATCAACTTTATAATATACGGAAAGAAGAAGTGAAGTCGTTTATGAGAGTTGTATAGCTGTTGGCATTTTAAACTTTATTGGTAATTTATTGGTACTCAAGGTCTATAACGAGATAAAATACGAACATACTTTCATAAATGAATAATTTTGGCAGCGATCATATTTGCGTACATCATATCTCACTTGTCGGGAAAAAAGTATTCAAGCGGGTTTAAGCCTGGTATATTCTAACTCTTCAATGTTAAGGAAAATAAGATTTCTTTTACGTTTTGCAGAAGGCTGACATGAAATTCATTTTTTTTAATTCACTACAATAAGGATTCTATATGATTATAAGGAGTAGGAAAAAAAGACAGAACGTCGCTGCAACCTCATTGTGACTTCACATTAACGCGAATGTAAATGTAACATTATGATAGACAAATGTTAAGTCAAATTTAAGAATCATTACTACATTTGTTCTTGTTTATATTATGTTTAAAGGGAATTTAAGACAAAGCGAATTCAAATAAAAAAAATATCATTTCTTACACAGAAAAGCGTCTCAGCAAAATGAAAACTCGGCAAAAATTTTTCAAGAATGAAGAGTCTAAATAACAACAAAAAAAAAATAACCCGGTACATGTTTTACATTTCTTATTGATTGTTTAGTTTTTAACGCTATATCCGGTTCAAAATATTTAAGAAAAAATAATTATAGTAAAATAAAATAAAACAATAATTAAAATCTTTAAAATAATAGATTCTATATCTAGGAACAAAAATCTCACGGTTTTATTTTATTTATTTTTCTATCACCTATTTTTTTAACTGACTATTATTGAATAGTTGATTGATTTATTAATTTTTATTTGCTCAGTAAATGTTTTAGTGCTTGGCTGACCGAGGTATTTTATATCTTGACAATAAAAAAGAATAAAAAAAATTTAGTGTACATTTTTGACGAAGAATGTACACTTTCAAATTTTTTTGATTTCTTTGAGCTGATTACTTCTAATGTATTTTAAATACTTCCAAAATAATCAATAAAGAAATCAATTGACAACTTTATGATATAATCTAAAGAATGAAATCAAAAACAGAATGTTGGATTTCCCACTTACCTTTGATACGTTAGTTTGTTATCTATAGCAAGTAAGATGTATAAGCATGAAGTTGAATTTTACTACGCAAGTGAATTAATGCTAAATCCGGTTTTCTATGCAAATGAGCTGGTAAAAATGTATAAATTGTGTATTTTATGTACAGAAAATGTTTAAATTGATTTTCTTATACATACTAAGTACCGACAGTGTTTTTTTGCTAGTGCACATTATGACGTCATACTTCTTCCCATTAAAGGTAATAAACCACATCAACAAAACAACGTCGGTGCAAGGGCATATCCTATTTATTTTAAAATAATAATGTATAACACTAAAGAGAACATTCTTAAAAGTAATAAAATTGCTGCACAAATCCTATGCTCTTCTTCAAACGATAAAAATAATTATTAGACTTACACTGGACTGTGCATTTTTACCCTGCTTCAACTTAGTACTGTAAAAAAAAATCACTGAACAATTGCAATATCAAAATTTGTGCAGCAATATCTTAAACCCTAAGAATATTCTGCCTCTTTATATATCTTGTTTCTGTAAAACAAAGTAATGTATGCCCTTGCGCCGAAGCGATTTTGTTGATGTTTCTTATAAACTTGTGTAGTTAAGGTTAATGACGTCATAATATGACGTCATTATGTGTACTGACTATCCTGTAACGTGGGTACTAAGAATGTATTAGAAAACAATTTTTAACATTTTTGTTGGGGTATGTATATCAATTACGGGTTTTAACTAGACATTTTGCATAGAAACCTCCATACGTAGCCTTAACTCACTTGCCAGTGACATCAGTTGTGTGCTCCTTGTGATAATCGGAAATAAGGGGAAATCTTTCGACAATTTAGATTGTAAATACTGTAAAATCACATATTTTCGTTGGTTCAGGTTTTCTAAGTTTGAGGAAAAATAAACGTTGTTGGTTGCTCTGCTTCAGATCTAATTCTCTCAAAAGACTTTTAAGGTCAAGATCTAGTAAAGGAAAGGTGCCTACAGATTTATCAAATTTGAGAAATAAATTCCTTTATTGATACTTTACAGCTTTAGCTTGGTCAAATAACGTGTTTCGGGGCATAATTTGTTGGTACACAAGATGAAAAACTGTATTTCAAACTGTTATTTTCAATGCAAAATTAAGAAAGCCAGTTATGAATATTAGAGTTTTTATTATATTCGACAAAGGAAATGTATCCAGATTGCCTACAGTCTCTTAGAAAACGGTTACTTGTTTGTTCATGGCCTGCTCTTTAAAATGATATCAAATTTAACATAGGTATCCGGTTTACTTTTCATATGATTTCATATTGAATGTCATGAAAATACCCTATTTTCTTCATAATTCTGCTAAAGCTGTAAAGTACTGGAAAAAGTCTTCGCAATAATATTGCGTTTAAACGCAATAAAATTGCGTTTAATCGCATTGATATTGCGATTAAACGCAATATTTATTGCATTTAAACGCAATAATCTTTGTATTTAAAAGCAATCATTTCTATTGATTTTTGAAGAGCGCAATGAATCCACGCTGATATTCGTTTCTTTTTTGTTTTGTACATTAACCTATGAGTGGAATTGTGTATTGTTAAGCATTATACATGTATATAGAATCAGATTCTTCTGAACAAGTATTTTCTGTATGATTAAATCATTGATATGGATTTAGAGGAGAAAGAAGTGTCGGTCTGTAAAAACAAAGACAACCTTAGAATGAAACAAAGCTTTAACATGTATAGATGTCTATATTCCTGTATATTCACAAGCTTTCCTTTGATCACATATAGTAAACACGAGAACACGAAAATTTAGGAGATGGAATCATATGAAATCAAAAATAAATCAAATGAAAACAGATTGATCGATTTGTACTACCAAATTGATATGGCTATTAATACCACTGAAACATTCTTAATTTGCTGTGATACCAAAGGAATTGATTAATGGCTGCTTTAAAAGTCTTGGATTCTAATAGGTTTAAGAAATTCTGGTTGTTTACTTAGGATGCCATTGCTTAACTTCAAATCATACACACAGCAACATTTTGCAAAAATTCACAGAATCAAACGGTTTTTCTTAAAAGAATCAGACCATAGTATTCATAATAATTTTTGCCTAGCCGATGTTTTTTTCAAACTACAGCACTGAATCATTGCGGTTAAATGCAAAATGAATCCTTAAAAGGAATGATTATTGCAATACAATACGAAGAGTATTGCATTTAAATGCAACAAATTACTGTGTTTAAATGCAAATTCTTATTGCGATTAAACGCAAAAAATTATTGCAATTAAACGCAAAAAATTATTGCTATTAAACGCAAAAAATTATTGCGATTAAACGCAAAAAATTATTGCGATTAAACGCAATAATTACTGCGATTAAACGCAAAAAATTATTGCCAGTAGACGCAATACTATTGCGATTAAATGCAATAATTATTGCGATTAAACGCAAAAAAATATTGCGATTGAAAGCAATAATTATTGCGTTTAATTGCAATATTATTGGGTTTAATTGCAAAAGATTGTGTTTAAACAAATGATTTTTTGCGTTCATTCGCAATAATTTTTTGCTTTTAATCGCAATAAGTATTGCAATTAACGCAAACAAAATATTTCTCTCTCTAAACTGGCCTCAACGGGCTTCCGTAAAAAACAATAAAACTAGTTTTTATTTTCAATTTATAGTAAGACTGATATTTTCCCGGGCTTCACTAAGTGGCATTATTCCAAGTTTGGGCCCCAGGCGCCCTCTGTAGACCCATATAGTACATATATGTATCAGAGAATAGTGTTGGATTTGCCGCCCTGGCGCCCTGAAACGGTGTAAATCGGGTCCCTTGTTAGACCGGAAATCAACAGGAGCGCCTGCGAGCCCTAGTATCCCGGGCTCCCCTAAGTGGCACAATTCCTAAATCGGGCGCCAGGCGCCCTCTCTAGACCTTTATAGTACATATATGTATCAAAGAATAGGGTGAGATTTGGTGCCCTGGCAACAGAAACGGTGTAAATTGGGTCCTTTTTGAGACCGGAAATCAACAGGAACGCCTTCGAGCCTCAGTGTCCCGGGCTCCACTTAGTAGCACAATTCCTAGTTTTGGCGCCAGGCATCCTCTCTAGACCCCTATAGTACATATATGTATCAGAGAAAAGTGTTGTATTTGGCGCCCTGGTGTAATTTTCATACGTATCCTATAGCATTTTGACCGAATCAAGAGCATCCACGTTAGAAAAAGTGAAATGCAAAAAGAACTATGCAAATGTTCAATTTATTGGTACTTCTTAACAACGACGTATTTTAAAACGATCGACTCGTATTTTATAACAATTTCTAAAGACTGTATTGTATGTTAAATCGTTTATCATAACAGTCTGAAGTTTCACCTTATTGCGAGCTGAAAAACAACTTGTATTTTTGTTAACTATTCCGCGATAAACTTCTTTTTCTATAATAAACGAATTTTACTATGCCTAGCTTTTGGGAATCTTACCGTATATCCGTTTTTGTTTCTGTGTGTTGGAAATTTGGCAAAAAGGGGTAAATTAGTACAGTTTTATTTTGCTACAGTTATTTTTCACGATTGAAGATTGTTCTTCTTTAAAATGGTAATGTTTAATGTAACATTATAGTTGACATAATTTCTATGTGTTTTATATTTTGCGAATTAAAAATATTTAATGATCGTAAAAACTGCGAAAAAATAGATCACTGCAAAAAAAAAAACGGGTAAAATGTCTTAAAATATTGTCCGAAGATGCTCTTTTTTTTTCTTTTTTAAGCAATGACTCGATCGTTATTATTGCTTGTTATTCAATATAATAGCAAAGGAGGACCTTAAATGATCAGCTTTACTGGACCTAATTGCAGTGATCCCCGATCATTCAAATGCCGACTGAATTTCATTTTTGTTATAAATTCTGTAGAAGAATTAGAAATAATTTTTTTTAAAATGTACAAGAAGAGTTGCGACGGTAACTAATTAGTCAAAATATATTCCCTCAATCTTCAATGTAGGCATTATTCGCATCTTTTGAAATAAGGAGAGGGGGTAAGCCGCCCCTTTGTTCCGAGGCCTTTGATTGTTTAATAATTTAATTCTAGCTGTAACACGTAATTTGATTGGATAAACGGTTTTATCCATTTTGTATAACATAACTTGCCTACTTCATAATGATTTACGTAAAAAACGTATTATCCGCTTGACGATAGCTTTTAAACTGTGCGATATTTGAAGCCTTTTTCCGAAGGAATAAGATGGAAAAAAATGTCTCATTTTCTACATAGAAATTAAATTATAAGGAATGAAGATTATTTTAACTTATGTTATACGATATAACATAACTTATACGATATAACATAACTTGGGGCAGTTTGCGCTTTTTTATAAACCGCTTCGCAGTTATGAAGAATATGTTAAAATGTGATACTGAGATTCTACAGCTTAAGAAGCTGAAGTTGCTCTTCAGTTTGTGACAGTTCGAACTGATCCTCGAGATAGTCGTCTGCATAAACAAGCGTCTGCCTAACAGCGGATAGCGCCAAAATATCGACTGAAATTTGCTGCTGGGTTTCTTTTTCATAGTTCTTGACGGGGAATACATGAGAGCGTGGAAGTCCTATGACCTCAGCTGCTTTGTCAACAGCTTGTTTGCACGCTTCACTGCTGAATATTCTGCGAATATCTTCATCCACAAATGGGCAGATTTTATCCAACTTCGTCAAGTAGACTATTTGTGGAATTCCTAAAATGAGACACCTTCATTTGATAGTGAATCCAATATGTTACTGAATATTAAAATTTTGTTTGAGCAAGGTATGTTACATACATGTATAACAAGAACTCAAAGTAGCATATTTCTACCATTCAATTCGAAAATCGTTTACACCTTGACATTTACTATACATGAATAGCAAAATTATGAAGAACATGTATTCCTGTGGTAAATACTAAATAGTTTTTTTAAAGTTACAAAAAAGGGGGGTTCGTTGGTTTATTAATTTATAATCTAAATGACATAACATTTGACAGCAGGTGCATGTATCTATGGAACGTCAAATAAACGCATTTAAAAAAAAATCATAGCTATCTTTAATATTTTATACTCTTGGTTTAAAATAAGTTACTTCTCTTAAAATGAAATGAAGAATTACATGTAACTAAGAAATCTACACTCCTAATTTTCAAAGCTGAGTTATTGTTTAGAATCATTCAATCATTCAATCTTAGTTTGATACAACAATTAATGTTTTACCTCTTTCAATCATAAGAGAATGAAATTCTTCCAGTTTCTGCGAGACAGATCCTTGAAGAACATCAATGGAACTGGAATCCAAAACAAAGGCTACACAATGTATTTTATCTTTAAATGTAGGTTTGGCCTTAAAACCGGGATCCTTTTCTGTAGCATGGGCCGCAGGATTGAACTAAATATTAATGAGTAAAAAGATACATTGTACTTAATAATAAAGTAAGTTAAATTATTAAGGTTCTGTTGAGCGACGTGAAACGAAAAACAAATATCGATATCTTTATACCAGTATCAGAAAGTATGCTAAACATGTTTTCAATATTACATGAATGAAACCTGCCTTGTGGATTAAATTTCGCTTGAGGATTGTATCATATAAATTCAGAAGTCAAAACTATTTTTTTGTATTTTGATATATATCAATTTTTGTTTTATATTGTAAATTGTGTGATATTCCAAAGTGCTGTCAAAGTTTATCAGTTTTATATTGTATGAAATACTAATACAGATAATACATGTATTAGCTACATTTAATACCTTGTGTTGATCAGGGAGCTGTCCGTCTAATAAGGATACCATATCCTGATGTTTGATGCACATATCTTCCTCAATTCCACGTGTATCACAGAGGCGGAAGTTTAAATACCCACCAGTTTCCGGGTTTCGAATTCGATATTTTCGAAACTAATTACAAAACAAATAACATCTTACAATGCACTTTATAAAGTATTTTAGTTAAAGTTAATATTTCTTGCTATACTTATCTTTATTATAAATCTTATTTTTTAATTCTGGCCACCTTTTCTAGATGTCACATATGTTGAAAAGTCAAGCCTCAACCGGGACTCGAACCCATGGCCTCTGGCGTACCATGCCAGCGATCTAACCCATTGAGCTATTGAGACTCGATATATTGACTGACTTTCACGCACCTGTTAACCCGGTGACATATTCCCCGTCTTCGTAGAAATTCGTCCCCGAATTCTATGAGTTAAGGAAATGCGTGAAGCATATTTCAAGGGAATAGTGGGTTATTTTCGTTGGGCGCCAAATGTCACAGGTGGTGAAAAGTCAAGTCTCAACCGGGACTTGAACCCAGGGCCTCTGGCGTACCGTGCCAGCGCTCTTACCCACTAAGCTATTGAAACCCGATATATTGACTGACTTTCACGCACCTGTTATCCCGGTGACAGAAACATTTCATCAGACAAACATAGATGAACGTTATAAAAATCGACTTCCTCAATTGTGTAAGAATAAACGTAGAAAAGAATTTCATCAGTTATTACAATATATGTTTCTTTATTAATTTAGTTTTTAAAAAAATCCGTTTCATACTTTAAATAATCTATGAAAACACTCTCAAGAGCATAAAAAACGAAACAATACTTACAACTGTAGTTAGACTATGCTGTGAGTTTCCTGCGCATGCCCGAGCTGTCACTTCCCCTCGAAATATTGAGTTCACTGTATTGAAAAAACTGGATTTTCCTGCTCCAATTTGGCCTACTAATAAGATGTTCACTTCAGATAATCCAGAGTCTTCCAGCGGCTTATAATTGGAAACTGAGTCCTTTAATTTTCGAAAAGTCTACGGAAAAATAAAAAATAAAATGTAATGAAAGCCTACAAAGATTATAAGTTTTTAAAAACAATTGTCTTTAATACTCTTCATTCTATTTCATTTATATATAAATTAATTATGAATTCTTGAAAGGAGTCGAAAATGTGAAAAAATTACCGACAGACGAACAGAGACAGGTAGACAGACGGACGGCCGCCGGACTAAATGTGATCAGAAAAGCTCACTTTAGCCGTTGGCTATGTTTGTTGTTTATCTTAAAATTGTGATTTGATTATTTTACCTGTTCGTCCCAGAATGGGGGGTCTCTCCATGCTTTACTGGATGGATTTGGACAATGTAAACTTTTACCGACTGTAGCATCTGAAAAAGAAAACCGAAAGAATTTTGATTTACTTCAGACAAGTTCAAAGTACTAGTTTATATATGAATTTGAATTTACTTCTTCTGTCTTTGTTTGTTTTTTGTTTTTTTTTTTTTGTTCCTGAATGAAAAACGATAGGGAAAATACAAGAAATCATGTAAGAGATAGCTTCATTAATCAAAATGTATCAAGTTTAGAGATTTCATAGCAAGACCAATGATAATATCAAACTTCAAAATGCTTTAAACATAAGAACAAATTAATGAATGGTGAAAAAATTTGAGCTTCAAAACTTAAACAATAAATAGCCGTTTTCAAAAAATTGAATTTGTTCAAACCTTTTACTTTGTACACTTCCAAATCAAAGACGCACATGTGCCCGTTGTTTATTGTATTCATGCTTTCTTTTCCTCTCTCATAGGCATATCTGAAATCAGCTTTTCCATTAAGCTTATAAAAGGGGGTTCCTGCATAGGTTTCTACAAGTGGTTCCACACTTCCATGAAATGTTAGTAGATCTACAGTTGTATCCTCAAAGTGGTAATTCTGCAAGTCCCATTTACCATACGCGGACAGTTTCCTTCGATCCTTTGCAAAACTTTTAGATTCCACAAATTCCGGAAGATTCCCTGCACCGAAGGTTGGCCCAAATTCTTGTGATCCAAATGCAGCATGAGAGGGTTTAATCACGGAAAACTTTCTTGGTTTTGAAACACCGTTGAAGTGTAATGTAAAAAGGAAAGCTTTTTTATCCGCAATAATTGTCGAAGAATGACCTTCTTTCCAGTCTGCTGATAGAAATCCCCCGTACACGCTATTTTCAGTATTGTAAAGGACGGTTACTGTAGGACCTTTGTTATCACAGGATTGGTGAAACTTTGACGCCGAACAACCATCACGACTTACTTTATACAGCAATTCAAAACTGCTGCTCTTGCCAATGAATGTAGATAACTGTGCCCTGTCCTCTGCTGTCAGTAACTCTTTTAATCTTAACAAAAAAAATGAAAATATTATGCATATTGCAGTAAAAAATATCTTTTTGTGATTCATCTTGTCATCATACAAAAAGAATTGCCATTTGCAAACAATCAATATTCGTCACTTTTTAAACTCTTTTATGGACAGAGATCTTTTACCGTTTTGTCACACAGAAGCTCATTTATAACAGATTATACATATTAAAATATAAGGTTTAAACTGAAAACTTAGATTATCATGTTTGATCTGAATACTGTAAAACTAGAATATTTGGCGCATACGTATTTAGGGCAAAAGCAATTGGAAATACATTGGCGCAAATAGATTTCAGCGCTTGCACTTGTCATTGAAATATAAATGTGATACTTTTCTTTAATCCACGCCCGTATTTGACTTTTTGGTTAGTCAAGCACGGAAACACAATTATAGCACTCCCGTATATAAGTTAACAGTCGTCAACTTTACCGTGGTGTTGCAATCACATAGACATTGCAAAATGTTGAATTTTATTTTGATTCTATTTAGAATAAAAGAAATGGAGCATTCACGCATTTTAATCATATCAAAACAATGCATACATCAAAGGAAGGTTACTTGGAAAACGGTAATCATTATCAGGTATTGTCTGCAAGCTCAATTACCATGCTTGATTGCATAATTACCTCAAGGCAATAAATGATCGACACACCGAGAAGCCAAACGTTGAAGGTGCTAATGATAAGTATCGGGTAACAACTAACAAACGTTTAATGAAATAAATTATCATTTGTCAGAACTGCCTCGAATGATCATGTAAACTGCAGGTGTGTATATATAAAATCCAGCGTTCCTTCGACATTACGTAATCGTGCGTTCCGGATTGCATGTTCTTTTTTGTTGAGTATATTTAATGTCTGATTTACTTTCGTTTCCACCAATAAATGAGGATATTCTCAAAATTAAATTGTTGTAAATCCAAGGACCATAACTCTGATTAATGCAAGAATGGGTATGGGTCAAGAATTTTTTGGTTCAACTTATGTTAACGACAACCTTTATTAGAGAACGTTCACTATTTTCGAAGGCTTACATGTGTGTGAATATTTCACCCCGAAACAAGATGTCATTGTGTTGCATAAAATCATGTGAAATTAATATCTCTGCACTGTATTGATTACACTTAGATAGCGATTAAACTTATTAAAAATTAAAGGGACATGGTAGTGTTATCTTTTACGCTTTTTGGGGGGATCTGCAATGAAACAAAGGCAACATGACTTTCTTTAAATTGAACAGAATATACATTTCATTTTACAAATTAAATGCATGACTAACGGTAAAATGTTAAACATACCAGGTAAAAAATATATAACAACAGTTCACTTTCATACTTTATAGGTTTATTTATTATCAAAAGATATATTGTTAAAGATTAAGAATTTTGAAAATTTAATCCATATGTATGTCCTTAGAATTAGACCATCTTATAAAACTAAACCCTCGCCATAACCTCTTTAAGCAGTTTTAACAAGGGACTTCAAATCTTGAAATAAACGACAAGAATACAAGGAATTTGGACTTTTTTTTTTACCGGAACTTCGTTTTTGTTTTGAATGCAACCCCACTTGTGTTCCTGATTGACAATATCTAGGTAGTTTTTGGAGACCAGGTATTCCAACAATGTATTGGAATTGCAATGGGTACTAATTGCGCTCCATTATTTGAAGATCTATTAAAAGATTTCAGTTTTATACAAAACGAACGATGTCTTATTTCAAAATCAAAGTCAACATTTTTAAAACATATTATAATTAGTTTTCAAAAGTTTATATCATCGATAGATTTTAGAATATTTACACATCACTGAGAAAAAAATATGTTTTGTCGTTCTCTTTCAAAGTTTTCAAGAGACAGCAATTCATTAACATTATAACGACAACGTAAATCTTCTGAAAATTTAGGCACATAATTGAATTTTGGACATAACTTGAGACTCAAACATTCATCTGCGTGCCTTCTTCGGACTGACCGACTAAAATGGCAAAACGCTAAACGTTTGTAAGTCTCAGGTTTTTCCTCTAATATTTATTTAGGAATAAAGAGGATAAACACATGTTTTCTTTTTAAAGATTGCCCGGAAAAGAAATCTTGATGTCCAACATCTTATAATTCACTTACCTTTCCATCATTTAATGAAAGTAACATCAAAATTCAAACTGTTAATGTTACAGGTGTCAAAATTGCACACTACATAGAGCATATTTAATCTTACTGAATTCCGAAATGGTTATGGATCAATGATTTTTTCGTTCCAGTGAAGATATTGTCACGACGAGTTGAAATAAGAATACTTTATTGTTTAAAAGGTTACGTGTATCTTTCACCTTGAAATCAGATAAGTCATTGTGTTGAAAAAAAAAATATTTTAGATAAAGTTCGCCATATCATATTAATTACATGTACAATGTAGATACCGATTTAACTCATAAATATTTAAAAGGATACATGTAGATGGTATACATAACTTTCTACATATACACTACAATGGAATGAACGCAACATGATTTTTTTTTAAACCACACAGTCCATCGATGTTTTCCTTCCAAATATTTATGAATAGGCCCAAGTAAAAAGCTTAAAGTGAGTCAATCATATATCAAATAACAAAATAATACACTTTTTTGCGATGAAGAATACATTACATGTACCACAAGAGGCAATTAGCTTTACACTAAATTAAACATGATTCAACTAATAAATGTCTTGATATTTTAAGGCCCTTGATGATAAAGAAGCATGTAACGAAATAAAACATTTCTTTAAGAATATACATGTAATTTTAGCTAGTAAAGAAAAACAAAAATGAAAACATGTTAATGTTTTCTTAATTTTATTAATTCATTTCTATAAATGATGTTCTCTCATAATTTGTCTGAACATTGTTGTCTACATTTTAGTTACTTGTTCCCCTGATTTTCATGTCGGCATAATTCAAGGAATAATGATATCCTTTCCATTTAAACCAGTTTATACCGTCAGCATAGGATTTATGCTCTCCTCTCAAGTACAGACCGTTCAGGTTAGCCTCGTGACAAGCTCGGTACCACCAACCCCCATTCAATCGATTCGCACAAGATCTCTCATTATCACGATCCTTGGTGACGAATGTGGCATTGTTGTGAATAGACATTGAGTTGACTAAAGAGAGAAACATTGTTGACATTAGAACATAACATGTAATCAGTTTGTGATTAACATTAAATGTTGACGTAATTAGTTATTGCCTAACGAAAATGAGTTACCAGCATCTCCACTGTAACCTAGGACCTTCAAGAGATATCCCGATTCTTCATTTCCGACATTGAAGGTGCTGTACCTAGCATGACGAGAATTTCCGGAAATATCCTTCAACTCGATTCTTAAAGTGTAATTCCCGAATTCTGTAAGCGTGTGGATTTTGTCATTTCCTGTTAAGAAAAAAAACTATGAGAAAAGAGAATCATTCAGTTTTCATTCGAATGTCCTATAAATGGTGATGAGACAAAGAAAAGCCAGGAGATTCGTAGTTCATGGCATTTGCAAGTGTTTATGTGTCCTAAGGGAAGAATCTTCCATATTTTTAATTATAAAATGAGAACCAACATCTAGTGATTCTATATCCTTGTTTCATGAATTTAAAAGCTAATGAAAAAAAATATCAACAAGAAACATTTCTACAATGACCCTAACTTAATTTTAATATCCTTATATAGACACATTCATGTATTTTTTGTTCCTGAAAGTTCTCATATGTTTGATATACATTGTAAATGCACTGTCACTGTTTGAATAACTTGAAAAGATTTAACATTTTTTTCATATAAACCCTTTCTTTCTCAACTGTTCAAAAATTTGTTTGGTATTGTTGTTGTATTGTCAAAAATATAGATATTCTAATCAATTCAAATTAGAAAATTAACTTTGCCTCGAAAACATTTATGAAAAAAAAAATATCCAGAAGAACATTGCACAGTGTACATTACCTAGCCAAAACTCATTTGACAGATTTCCAAATCCGTTGGAATGAAGATTATTTTAACTTATGTTATACGATATAACATAACTTATACGATATAACATAACTTGGGGCAGTTTGCGCTTTTTTATAAACCGCTTCGCAGTTATGAAGAATATGTTAAAATGTGATACTGAGATTCTACAGCTTAAGAAGCTGAAGTTGCTCTTCAGTTTGTGACAGTTCGAACTGATCCTCGAGATAGTCGTCTGCATAAACAAGCGTCTGCCTAACAGCGGATAGCGCCAAAATATCGACTGAAATTTGCTGCTGGGTTTCTTTTTCATAGTTCTTGACGGGGAATACATGAGAGCGTGGAAGTCCTATGACCTCAGCTGCTTTGTCAACAGCTTGTTTGCACGCTTCACTGCTGAATATTCTGCGAATATCTTCATCCACAAATGGGCAGATTTTATCCAACTTCGTCAAGTAGACTATTTGTGGAATTCCTAAAATGAGACACCTTCATTTGATAGTGAATCCAATATGTTACTGAATATTAAAATTTTGTTTGAGCAAGGTATGTTACATACATGTATAACAAGAACTCAAAGTAGCATATTTCTACCATTCAATTCGAAAATCGTTTACACCTTGACATTTACTATACATGAATAGCAAAATTATGAAGAACATGTATTCCTGTGGTAAATACTAAATAGTTTTTTTAAAGTTACAAAAAAGGGGGGTTCGTTGGTTTATTAATTTATAATCTAAATGACATAACATTTGACAGCAGGTGCATGTATCTATGGAACGTCAAATAAACGCATTTAAAAAAAAATCATAGCTATCTTTAATATTTTATACTCTTGGTTTAAAATAAGTTACTTCTCTTAAAATGAAATGAAGAATTACATGTAACTAAGAAATCTACACTCCTAATTTTCAAAGCTGAGTTATTGTTTAGAATCATTCAATCATTCAATCTTAGTTTGATACAACAATTAATGTTTTACCTCTTTCAATCATAAGAGAATGAAATTCTTCCAGTTTCTGCGAGACAGATCCTTGAAGAACATCAATGGAACTGGAATCCAAAACAAAGGCTACACAATGTATTTTATCTTTAAATGTAGGTTTGGCCTTAAAACCGGGATCCTTTTCTGTAGCATGGGCCGCAGGATTGAACTATATATTAATGAGTAAAAAGATACATTGTACTTAATAATAAAGTAAGTTAACTTATTAAGGTTCTGTTGAGCGACGTGAAACGAAAAAAAAATATCGATATCTTTATACCAGTATCAGAAAGTATGCTAAACATGTTTTCAATATTACATGAATGAAACCTGCCTTGTGGATTAAATTTCGCTTGAGGATTGTATCATATAAATTCAGAAGTCAAAACTAATTTTTTGAATTTTGATATATATCAATTTTTGTTTTATATTGTAAATTGTGTGATATTCCAAAGTGCTGTCAAAGTTTATCAGTTTTATATTGTATGAAATACTAATACAGATAATACATGTATTAGCTACATTTAATACCTTGTGTTGATCAGGGAGCTGTCCGTCTAATAAGGATACCATATCCTGATGTTTGATGCACATATCTTCCTCAATTCCACGTGTATCACAGAGGCGGAAGTTTAAATACCCACCAGTTTCCGGGTTTCGAATTCGATATTTTCGAAACTAATTACAAAACAAATAACATCTTACAATGCACTTTATAAAGTATTTTAGTTAAAAGTTAATATTTCTTGCTATACTTATCTTTATTATAAATCTTTTTTTTTAATTCTGGCCACCTTTTCTAGATGTCACATATGTTGAAAAGTCAAGCCTCAACCGGGACTCGAACCCAGGGCCTCTGGCGTACCATGCCAGCGATCTAACCCATTGAGCTATTGAGACTCGATATATTGACTGACTTTCACGCACCTGTTAACCCGGTGACATATTCCCCGTCTTCGTAGAAATTCGTCCCCGAATTCTATGAGTTAAGGAAATGCGTGAAGCATATTTCAAGGGAATAGTGGGTTATTTTCGTTGGGCGCCAAATGTCACAGGTGGTGAAAAGTCAAGTCTCAACCGGGACTTGAACCCAGGGCCTCTGGCGTACCGTGCCAGCGCTCTTACCCACTAAGCTATTGAAACCCGATATATTGACTGACTTTCACGCACCTGTTATCCCGGTGACAGAAACATTTCATCAGACAAACATAGATGAACGTTATAAAAATCGACTTCCTCAATTGTGTAAGAATAAACGTAGAAAAGAATTTCATCAGTTATTACAATATATGTTTCTTTATTAATTTAGTTTTTAAAAAAATCCGTTTCATACTTTAAATAATCTATGAAAACACTCTCAAGAGCACAAAAAACGAAACAATACTTACAACTGTAGTTAGACTATGCTGTGAGTTTCCTGCGCATGCCCGAGCTGTCACTTCCCCTCGAAATATTGAGTTCACTGTATTGAAAAAACTGGATTTTCCTGCTCCAATTTGGCCTACTAATAAGATGTTCACTTCAGATAATCCAAAGTCTTCCAGCGGCTTATAATTGGAAACTGAGTCCTTTAATTTTCGAAAAGTCTACGGAAAAATAAAAAATAAAATGTAATGAAAGCCTACAAAGATTATAAGTTTTTAAAAACAATTGTCTTTAATACTCTTCATTCTATTTCATTTATATATAAATTAATTATGAATTCTTGAAAGGAGTCGAAAATGTGAAAAAATTACCGACAGACGAACAGAGACAGGTAGACAGACGGACGGCCGCCGGACTAAATGTGATCAGAAAAGCTCACTTTAGCCGTTGGCTATGTTTGTTGTTTATCTTAAAATTGTGATTTGATTATTTTACCTGTTCGTCCCAGAATGGGGGGTCTCTCCATGCTTTACTGGATGGATTTGGACAATGTAAACTTTTACCGACTGTAGCATCTGAAAAAGAAAACCGAAAGAATTTTGATTTACTTCAGACAAGTTCAAAGTACTAGTTTATATATGAATTTGAATTTACTTCTTCTGTCTTTGTTTGTTTTTTATTTTTCAAAGTAAATTTGCCGTGACTATTTGCGAGTTTCCTTGATAGAATTACTGAATTACAAAAAAGATACTTAAAAATAGTAAAATAGGTTTTAGAGTTCCTTGTACATAATGAAAATTTTAAGCAATTTATTTACATCAATTAAATGACTTCATTACGATCATATGTTTGACTTACAGTGCTAACATAATTCTAAAGCCTTGGTCCTATAGAAAATTCAAACTTAAATATTCTTTTTAAAATTATACAATCTTTTTTAATGCAACTACCAATTAATCAGTTAACTGTTACATGGTAGTGTGAAAACAAATTATTCGTTTTTATTCCTTCATGCGTAAAGTCCGGCGAGGGTCTAGGTGATAATTCATTATGCAAGGTGAAGCCTTGGTAAATAAGTGCTCTACCTTGTAGAATTGAAAGACAGTAGAATTGTTTGATTAAAGTTTCAGTTAGAGAGAATTTATGTGTTTGTATTTTCTAATTATCACAGATCTTACTGTGTAGGCAAAATGTTTATTGTGTCGCACGCATGAAATTTGAATCGTTACTATGTCGGAGAAAATTTTACTGTGTCGGTAGCAACACAGTAAAACAGCTCATGGTGAACCCTGAAACATAAATCTACACTACCTGAGGATAAATCCTCATGAGTTTCATCTTTCCTGGCCCAAAGTTTCTCGAAGTAATATGCCAAGGAGACTTTTTAAAAATGCCATTAATTTTTCAACAATTCATAATTATCATTCCCTGGAAGAGGGTTTGGCCCTTCATTTGAACAAACTTGAATCCTCTTCACCAAAAGATACTTTGTGTCAAGTGAAAATTGGCCTATTGGTTCTTGAAAAGAAGATGAAAATGTAAAAATTTAACAACAACAACGACAGACAACGGGCAAATTTTGATCAGAAAAGCTCACTGGACCTTTCGGCTGAGGTGAGCTAAATATAAAACACGTCTGGCTTCTCTAATTCATTGATTTGATTATGGACATTAATACTGTTTACTGTTGAAATTAGCTTATCAACTTTATAATATACGGAAAGAAGAAGTGAAGTCGTTTATGAGAGTTGTATAGCTGTTGGCATTTTAAACTTTATTGGTAATTTATTGGTACTCAAGGTCTATAACGAGATAAAATACGAACATACTTTCATAAATGAATAATTTTGGCAGCGATCATATTTGCGTACATCATATCTCACTTGTCGGGAAAAAAGTATTCAAGCGGGTTTAAGCCTGGTATATTCTAACTCTTCAATGTTAAGGAAAATAAGATTTCTTTTACGTTTTGCAGAAGGCTGACATGAAATTCATTTTTTTTAATTCACTACAATAAGGATTCTATATGATTATAAGGAGTAGGAAAAAAAGACAGAACGTCGCTGCAACCTCATTGTGACTTCACATTAACGCGAATGTAAATGTAACATTATGATAGACAAATGTTAAGTCAAATTTAAGAATCATTACTACATTTGTTCTTGTTTATATTATGTTTAAAGGGAATTTAAGACAAAGCGAATTCAAATAAAAAAAATATCATTTCTTACACAGAAAAGCGTCTCAGCAAAATGAAAACTCGGCAAAAATTTTTCAAGAATGAAGAGTCTAAATAACAACAAAAAAAAAATAACCCGGTACATGTTTTACATTTCTTATTGATTGTTTAGTTTTTAAAATATAGTTTTCATTGTACTTCGAATGCATTGATGTCTTATGATTGAATTAAACAAGTGAAAGAGAAACATAACATTTTCTTTCTTATAAGTAAATATTTGTAGGTCTAAAATAGAATGTAGGACCTGGCCCAGAGGCCTTAAATCTTAGAAATGCGACTTTTGATCTTTGTCTCACTTTTTCCAAAATGATTCAATAGTCGAACTTTTATTTTATCATAATACTTGTACTCAATTATTTTAACGTAATCTATAACATTTGGTTGCGCATTTTATATTTTTGCGCCTTTGGTTTAAGGAACTTTAATTAATTCAAGAAAAATAGTTTAACTTTCTAATATGCAAATTAACTTAAATATCGATAAATATCGAAATATGGCTAAATATAAAACATTTACAGTATATTTGTGTCTGTATGTTCTTGAAATATAATTCATGTTTTCAAATGGTTTGAAAATTATAGTTACTGAAGATTAAATCGTTACAAAGCTGGATTGGTGGAAAAGCTAAAAAGAAAAGAGAGAATGTTTTTAGATTTTTGCTTTTAATAAAAAAATAAGCGTTTTTTTTTCAGAAAAAATACTTTATTCCCTAGAAAATAGGACTTTACAGAAAAAAAAATACTTTTTTCCCTAGAAAATGGGATTTCATATGAATAATTTACTTAAGCGCTATTTTTAGAAATAAGGGTTTCAAAAAATCTTAATCCTCAAAATGTCTTGAAAACTATTTGGATAAGTTTATGATCAAGATACATTAGCATTGAAATCAAGATTCTGACGGTATTGAGAGAATTGTGTCGAAGGAAAGATCAAATCACGGGTTATTTTCAGTGAAACTTCTCACTTTTGGAAAACTTAACATGCTTTTCAACTCGCATTACAATTTCTATTAAGGCTTATAATTGTTTGCTTCTTATAAATTAAGGAAATTTGATTTGACAAAAAGGAGAAGGGATTGGGAATGACTCAGAAAAAAATAAGCAGATATTATTTGGAATAATATATCAGAAAATTTACAACTTGAAGCTGCAAGAATAGTTACGGTGGGAATAGCATGGAAACTACCGGAGGAAACAAAGAGACGGGATTGAAAAACTATATAAAAATAAGCGAATATCATCGTTTAACTCAATTGTAAAAAGGTGCTTTATATAAAGTCTCATTTCAAGAGAAAAGAAAATGGTCACTGATTTCAGCAGCCATAGATATAATTACAACACTAGACAATGAAATTCCAAACAAAGATCCAAAAGGAGTCTCAAATTATTATCAAATTTTAGTTTATCTAGAATAATCAATTATTTTTTGTTGGGTGTTCAATGAAAGTTTGGTCATATTTTACATACAAAACTCAAACGTGACCTTCCTAAAAAAACATAAATCATTATTTCATCAGATATTGTTTTACATAAAATAATGACGTAATCAAATAATTATATACATAAAATGATGACATAAAATGAGGGACATACCAGCATCTCAACTGTAACCGGAGACGTTCAAAATATACCCCGACTCCTCGTTTCCAACACTGAATGTTTTGTAGCTCGGATGTGTAGAATTTTCGGAAAAATCCTTTAAGTCAATTCTTAAAGTGTAATTCCCAGATTCTTTAATTTGTGTGGATTTTGTCATTTCCTGTTAGAGAAAAATAACGAGAAAAGTCTTCATTCCTATTCCTATACATGATTCTGAATTAAAGAAATGCTGAGTGGATCCGTAGTACTTGGCATTTACATTTGTTAATGCACCTGAAAAGGAGAGCCGTCCATCTTTCTTTTATTATAATATGTAAAAACGTAGGGATTTATATAATTAAATATTTCATGTAAATGAAAGCTTGTAAAAATTGAAAATTTTAAACAAGATAATTTCCATCGAAAAATGTGATCAAATGAATATCAACAAGTATATTTTACTGTACCTAGCCAAAACTCATTTGACAGATTCCCAAATCCAGATTTGTAGTCATTCTATGTCCTGAAGAAATCTTCAGATCCGTCCTGTCTCCTTTGTATAACCTTGGATGAAATGTATAGATAAAAGAACAGGTGCTGCTTTTTGATTCGCTAATTTGATAAAAACCACTAATTCTTTCTTTTGGTTAAGTAAGCTTATCAAGATTATCATTGAATGCTTGAGTAGAAGTCAAGCCATTGTGAGAGATATATGTCAGTTAGCATTTTTCAACTTTATGAGTACATGTACTATAATATCTCGTGGTCAATAACGAGATAGAATACGAATGTACTTTTATAAATAAATGAAAAATTGTGGCCTTATGTTGGAATTAAATATATTAAAATGATATCTCACTTGACGGCAAGAAAAGCTATTATTATTGTTTGACAGGACAGATTAAAATAAAATATAGTTTAACTCCGCAATCTTATAGAAAAAAAAATCACCTATCAAATCCCAGAAGGCTGATATGCAATTTACTTTTTTTTTGATAAACTTCAATAAGGATTCAATAAGTGTATGATTATAAAGAGTTGGTAAATAAAAAAAAAATGTTCGCTGTCATTTTTAATTAAATGTTAATTACCGTCCAACCCCCACCGTCTGTTTCCTGATCACAGAAAACCTCGAAACTCGATCCATTTGTTGGAAAAATTGTGTACACCTTACTTTCTCTGTGACCTTGTAGCAATAAGTCCTGACAGTCTCTTGGATAAAATACACTACACGTTTCTGTGAAAAAAGGTTTTACTTTGACAAATGTTATATAATTTAAGTCCATATATTTCATTATAAGAAAACCATAATTATTATTTGGAAGTACACAAATATAAGTTGCGTTTAAGTTACGTTTCGAACGATTAAAAACCCCGATATATGTTTCTTATTTTCGCGTTTTTCATATGAACAAAATCTTTATATTTCGGAAATATTGATGAAGTTGCGTATTTTAAGCTAAAATTTGGACATGCCTCCATTCGAAACAAAAGAATGGAGGCAATAAAAATGTGCAACCAAAACGGGGTTTAAAAAATATGCAAAATGCAAAAACAAAATTTAGTTTACCTTTCCTACATACAGTTCTGTACAAAATCACGTATTGACTTTAAATCTTGCTTTATCTCTCTCATATCTTCTTCTGTAGCCCATTCTACGTAATCTAACATTAATTCATGTTCTTTTCCTCCTCCAATTTTCGCAATTTCATGTGGATTACAAGTACCATCCTGGTATTTAACAAATTGTGTAGCAAGTTTCACAAGTGTGAAAAAGGAATTCTTTACTGTTCCACATGCGTCCGTTGGAGCTGGTATATTTGCAGTTATCACAGGTACATGTATGAATAACATAAAAAATACTGAGATGCCCATTTTACTTCTCATCTTTTTTTATCTAGTTAACAATTAAAATACAAAACAGTCTGATGTCAAATACATGTATACAATATACTGTGCAATTTTTAAAATCGACTACAGGTACATTTGCAATAGTTGCAATATTTGTTTACAAAAATTTAGAAGAAATTAATACCTAACAAGTAACAACAACGAAAAAAAAACAATATGCATCGATACCTGTGGTATGTTTGAATTTTCAATAATGTTCCTATATCAGGATTAAAATGTTTTAATAAAAAAAGACAACCCAAGAAATAACTGTACTCACAAGAACACGTTCTGTAGATCTCAAAATAGAGCTTTCTATTTTCTTAGTTGCTTCTTTTTTATCTTAGCAGTTTATACTTTATAAGGCAGACAAAGATATTTTGTTCTAAGACAGTCACAACAATAAAGACTTCGTATTTTTTTTTTATCTTCGACCGAAGCTTTCATTTTTAAAATGGTCAAATGATAACATAAGCTGAACAATTATTATGTTGTAAAAATTTGCTCTGAATGCAATTAAATTAATAAATCGACAATATTAGGGTATAATCTGAGTAAAACAATTTTTAAAAAGAGATGTTTACTTACTTTTCCTTTTTTAGAATATGGCAAGTAACATGTATTTCCATGATGAAGAGTAATGGTTAAAACGCTTGTTTTATTCCATTTTGCTCATATTTGCGTGACGTTTTTTAATTAGAATATCCATCATATTTGTTGCACAGTATCCATCATATTTGTTGCACAGGTGTTGATAGTCATGGCCTATCTAAAATAATGTGATATTTAGAAAAATCAGGTACAATTCCTATCTCTAAACTTGGCCTCTGGTGGATCATGATAGCGCTCTTACATTAGCTATTATACTTTGACAGATATTGACACGATTATTATTCATGTAAAAGTCGAGTTTATTGTAGAATGGCTTAACCATGACATAAACATAAGTTTACAAGCGGTTCTTGCATGTACTGTATCTAACAATTTATTTTATCAATGTTCACATTCAATCCAAGTCTCTGAGGTACGTATGCTTCCGGTTTCATTTCCAATCTTCAGGAGTTTGACAATACAATGCTTAGTAACACAAAATCAACATTCTTATTGTGACGTCATAAACACCCAATACTTACTTGCTTTTTAGCAAAGTTCAGAATGACATCATGATTATACGTAAATTATTACCCAGTCAATTTTGTTATTATCATTAATATTCACAGGAAGAAACAAGACCTTTCAGTTAAAACTGAAAGGCGGCTTTCATTATTAGCAGACTTATTTTTATATTCATATGAAGCAGAATTTATGCAAAATCTTATGCTTGAAAAGAAGAAAACAATTGCTGTGGCCTTCAACTCGACAGGTAGATATATCGATGAGGTATTGTCAATTAATAATGATAATTTCCATTCCTACGTCGATCCGATATATCCTAGTGAGCCTGAGATAAAAGATACCACAGAGTCCGACACTTCAGCTTCATACTTGGATATTTTACTTGAAAAAGACACTAATGGTAATCTAACAACCAAGCTATATGATAAACGTGATGACTTTAACTTTTCTATCGTCAACATCCCTCACTTATGCAGCAATATACCTTCATCACCTGTATACGGAGTATATATATCTCAGTTGATTCGATACGCAAGAGCATGCTCTACGTATGAACAATTTCTAAAAGGAGGTAATAATTGACAAGCAAGTTGATGAAACAAGAATATCAGCAGTCTCGTTTAAAGTCATCATTTCGTAAGTTCTATGGTCGATAAAATGACCTTGTCAGCAAATAAAATTTATCATTGAGTCAAATGCTGACTGACGTTTTTCATACCAAATGTTAGTCCATTATTTATACACTGAATTGACGACGGATTTTTTCCCGATATTTCCAGATCATGACAACGAGCACACGGCGGGTGTGACCGGTCGGCAGGGGATGCTCACTCCTCCATGGCACCCGATCCCACTTCTGATGTTTCGAAGGTCCGTGTTTGCTCTGCTCTTATTTTTTATATTGTTTAATGGACTTTGAGATTGAATACTGTTCGTTATCTCCATATCCTTCTTCATATAGATCTTTTATTGGGGTAGGGATATCATGTTAACATCCATTTCCCATTGCATTTTTACCCCGCCCCACTATTTGAAGCCCTTAAAATATACGACCGCAGGTAGGTATAATTTCTCCTTTGGCTGGTCAATGTATTTTATTGAAATCTACCAATATCTGAAAGGAGAAAATTGTACCTAACTGTGCTTACATGTCATTTTGTAAAAACTTGTAAAATCTAGCTTGCCTTTCCCATTATAAACAGATCGACGGGACTAGATTTTCTGACGTAAGAATGAATTCATATGCTAATCGAGGCACTGGCGATACTTTATAAATGACCAATCAGCTAAATGAAATTCGTAACGAGTAAGTACCACAAAAATACTATGGAAACATGCTTGGAATTTTACTGCTTTCCGATATTTTTTATGCATTTGAGTCACAGATTAGACACAGATCTACATATGGTCTATTTCCGAGATCACAGTTAAATTTATATACTGTTACAAACAATTGATAAATATATATTAGTTTAAAGTTTTGTAGCGTGTTTGGTGAGCAATTCGCTAGGTCTACACGAATTCCCGAGTATCAGTGAATACAAGTTTCATGTGCATTTCTTGTCCTATAAACCCTAAATTCTGAAAATCCATGCGTATTATAAAGTATAAACAGCCTTGACTGACCATTGTAAAAGTTTGAAATGTAGAAAAGGATAATAGGTAAATTGACCTAAACCACGTGTCTATGATAAAATGTAAACGTATTAAACCGGCATGTTTTGTTGTTCTGTCATCGGATTGAACAATGACTTTGTAAGAAATAATAACAATAGCCATATAAGGTTTTCATGGACACGCATACCCCTTTTTGTACTAAGACCCGCCCATTCTCTTGCTATAAAAGAACATATTCTCACAAACCTGGCCGAATTTATCTGTGATAAGGTCTTTCTAAACCATATGCATACTTTGAATTTTTGTAAAATGACCCAGTTAAGGACTTGTAAGTGTGGCCCCTAAATATTTATATTCAGCATATCTCCACAACGGAAAGGAATCGCTGAATAGGTGATGAACAGAAAGTCTTAAAAATCACATGACAATGACAAGGCATTCGATAACAAGAAAAAAGGACTGAATCCCCAAATCAAGGGCCCAAAGGGGCCAAAAGTCTGTCATCTTTAACTCTTTAATGCTCAATATTTTGTGATCGTTTATAGAAACAAAAATATTTATCTTAACGATCTGCAACAATGCATTATAAAATTTTGCTCATATGTTACGTAATAAGGGGCCATATAGGCCCAGAATGCTTAATCTTTCACGTTTCATATATCGAAAAGGGGGGATATGTTGATGAGCAATATTGAAAAAAAAGATGGTGAGAATAATGTTCTTAACAATATGCATACTTTGAATATTTGTAAAATTGTCCCATAAAGGACTTGTAGGGGTGGACCCTTAATTTTTCCATTCAGCATATCTCTTAACGAAAAGGAATCTCTGAATAGGTGTTAGACAAAAAGTCATTGAAATTACAAGACCTTTCATTTGATATCAAGGAAAGGGACTGCCTCCTAAAATTAGGGTTCAGAGGGGCAATAGTTTTTCATCTTTAACTTTTTAATGATCAATATTTTGTGATAAATTACAGAAGCAAAGATATTCATCTTAACGATTTGGAACAATATTATAAAATTTTGCTTATATGTTACGTAATAAAGGGTCATAAGGGGCCAGAATAATAAATTTTTGACGCTTCAAATCTCGAAAAGGAGGGATATTTTGATAAGTAATATTGAACATAAGATGGTCAGAATAATGTTCTTAACAATATGCATACTTTGAATTTTTGTAAAATGACCCTATTAAGGACTTGTAGGATTGGCCCTAAATATTCCATTCAGAATATCTCCAAAAAAAAAGAAATCTCTGAAAAGGTGTAGAGCAAAACATCTTAGAAATTTCAAGACCTTTCATTTGATATCAAGAAAAAGGGACTGCCTCCTCAAATTAGGGACTCAGAGAGGAAAAAAGTTTTTCATCTTTAACTCTTTAATGATCAATATTTTGTGAAACATTAAAGAAGCAGAGATATTCATTTAAACGTCGTGCAACAATGTATTGTAAAATTTTATTTACCATACATAACGTAATAAGGGGTCACAAGGGGCCAGAATGCTATATCTTTGATGCTTTACATCTCGAAAAGGGGAGTATTTTATCAGCCATATTGAACAAAATCTGTTCAACTCGAGATCGTATCTAGTTTATTATTTTTTTTTATAATCTACGAGTCCCAGAAAGAAAGGGCTTTAATGTGTTTGTCCTAATAGAACAGAGGACCAAATCTCAAACGGTCTCATTAAAAGAACCAGGCTGAGTTTAAACGTTCAAATGTGCATGGAATTCACACTTAAATGACAAAATCCACACAAATTAAAGAATCTGGGAATTACACTTTAAGAATTGACTTAAAGGATTTTTCCGAAAATTCTACACATCCGAGCTACAAAACATTCAGTGTTGGAAACGAGGAGTCGGGGTATATTTTGAACGTCTCCGGTTACAGTGGAGATGCTGGTATGTCCCTCATTTTATGTCATCATTTTATGTATATAATTATTTGATTACGTCATTATTTTATGTAAAACAATATCTGATGAAATAATGTTTCTAATCACAACAATGTTTTTTTCTTTAGGCGACTCATTCTCTTCCCATACTCAAGGCAAATTCGTCACCAAGGATCGTGATAATGATAAAACCTGCGCAAATCAATTCAAAGGGGGTTGGTGGTACAAAGTTTGTCATCGATCTAACTTTATGGTCTCTACTTGAAAGGAAAGCATAAATCATATGCTGATGGTGTAAACTGGTTTGACTGGAAAGGGTATAGATATTCCCTGATGTTTGCTGAAATGAAAATTAGGAGAAGATATGTCTAAAATTCAGATTCATTTCCTAGACGAATTTTGAAGATTCATGAATAGAATTGGAATTTAATAAAGTTTTGTCATTTTTTATCTCAAACACAGGATCGCCCTTGTTGCAAAGTGGTTAAAGCCTTGCTCTATAATTTAATCCTTACATGTACGTCGCGTTTTCGAATCAAACTGTGGGATGTGGACACCGGTCCTTAGGATGAGACCGTATAAACCGAGGTCCCTTTTCACAGTAGGAGCTGGCACGAAAGGATCTCCCACTGTTCAATGGTTATAATTGCCGAGCATAGGACAAAATTTGTAGTCCTTCATTGGCAAGTGGTGGCGTCTTCATATGAAAATTCATAAGAAAATTCTTGAGAGGGACATTTTACAACCAACAAACGATTGATAAATCAAAAACACATGTACATGCGTTTTTATGAAATACAAATTTTATTTTTTTTTTGTTTTATTCCAGTATTATCAAGGAAAAAAAAATCACGTATTTTAACATTGTTTAACTCGGACCCCAGGCTAAGCTCGAAAAGTAATGTTTGTTTGAATATAAGGTTATCTTATCAAAAATAGATAAAAACGTGGTTAAAAAATGGCAACCACAGCTAAAGGAGTAGAATATTATTTCACTGATATAAATATTTATATAAATGCAACAGGTTTTATTAAGGTCTTCCGTTTCCAACGGAAGACCTTATTGTTTCCCCTATTATTATTATTATTATTATTCTTACCGATTTTGTGCATGCGAGTTCTCGGTAATGGCTCATTCGATTTTCATCAAACTTTGAGATCTGATAGGTATTGGTCTGAACCTTACTGGAAATTTTTTTCGGTGATAAAGTTACTTTCGAGATATTATGGATTTTCTGATTTTTAGAGGGTCGGCTTTTCCGGAAAACTCCTCCGAAACGACTTAAGATATTGACTTAAGATTTTCAGTGAAAGTAAGGGAAGAATTGGAAAGTTGCAGGCTAGAGTCCAAATATTTCTAGCGCCAAAGGCCCCGAAGCTCGGTAGGACCGAAAAAATGTCTCAGAAATATCTCACAAAATTTGACACCTTTTGTTTTATATCTTCTTATCCGTTCATATTTTGTTAACTTATATTGAATAAAAGTTGTGCAGAATGATAAGTGCTATTATATGATGTCAAGAAAAAAGGGCCGACTCCTCATATTAAGGGCCCAGAGGGGCAAAAAGTCTTCCAACTTTAATTCTTTAACGGCCAATATTTTTTGATACATTACAGAAGCAAACATATTTATCTTAAGGATCTATCAAACATTTTTCATTAAAAGGACACGGTATATGTTACATGTATATACAGAAAGTTTCACGTGAGAAATCTTCAATACTGCCTTTTCAAAAGGAGCATTTTAAAGAGGGGAGTCGCAATTAGTATGGAAAATCAAATTGTCTCATGTATGAAACTTCTTAAATATACATGATCTATTTATGCTATAAAACTATAAAATGAAAAAAGTAATGAAATTAAAGGAATCATAATTGATATATAAAAAACAAGCATTCTGAGAGTATTGCGTAAGCGATACATGTCCTCTTCCGGGTTCCCCTTTTTCTTTAGGATGTCCTTTTATGATATACAAAACCAAAAGTTATGATTGAGTTAAAACTGTTTGATTTTGAGGTTGTGAATGCCTTTAACTAGCCGCCTTTTACCTAATAAAATAATCCATATAAAGACGAAAATTCAACTCATTTTTTCAATGTCATTTTCTCTCTTCATATTTACCATGTTGAACATCGGATTTAAGCGCAGCACGAACCAGATCTGAAACCATGATGAAAAATTCAAAATGCCGTAACTCTGTCAAAAATCAATAAATCAAAACAACATTTAAACTTGATCTGTAACTCATCAAGATACACTCACATTCCACAGTTCAGCTCAATATCTGCAAACATGTAGCAAAAAAGAGTGGAAAATCAAGAAGGACAGTCTGACAGACAGACAAGGACAGCTAGACTGACGGACGGACAGCTAGACGGATGGAGAGACGTAGAGGATACCTTTAGTCCCCTCCGCTTTCACCGGTAGGGGACCAAGAACAAAATGATATATATATAGAGATCTTTTCGTTAAGAATATTACCAGATACATTTTACATGTACACTTAACTGAATATGCCCTTTTCTCTCTAAAGGACATTGGCAACGTTTCTGGTTTTCGTATAGTATTTTTTTTAGAACTTTTGAACAGGTGTAATGGTACCAAACGTGTGTCATTCAGGTCCTTTTTACCAATCAAACCAGTCTTCCTTTATAGATTTTGTCAAATCGATGTTTTTACAATTCTCAAATTAAATCCATTTCCTACGTAAATTGTTGATAAAATGGGCCTATATTATTATTAACCATAAGTTTTCTCTAAATCCCATTTATTTAATAAAGTTTGTATATGAAATACATTGTTGAATCCTCTTTTCCGACGACATGCATATTCTTTGGCTGAAAATGCGAATATTGAAACAAAACACAGAAATACCAGCACTGTTCTTAAATTTTGAGTTACTTTCCTTAACATCTAATCGTTATTCATAATGATCAAGAGACTGCCAGGTCGTTTGTTTCTATTCTATAATTTACTTTATGAAACGAACTGTCATAAAAGATTTTGGCAAGGATTTATTATTAACTTTTAATTGTGCCTCCTTCATATAAACTATAGAATCGTTCTCATCCGGTCTACCTAGCTATCACCACTTTCAGCATAATTATGTCACATATTTGCACTTACCAGCATACATGTACCTATTTCTAAATAACGACCTGTTGTTTGTCTGCCCCCCTCAGCACAATGTAAACAACAAATTGCAGCTTTTTTTTATTATTCTAGAGTTAAATATATTCAAAAAAAAAAACCAAACAAACAACAACAACAAAAACCAAATACACACGTGCTTTTGTTTACCTCTCAGTCTTTAACATATGCTTTATTTGTTTTAGCGCCTAGTGAATTCCATACGGGAGAATACTCTCAATGACTGCTTTCATAAGTGAAAATACCTATGTATATAAACCTTTTTTCTCCGAAAACCCTTCCTTCACAATGACCTTAAACCATTCAGAGTACTATGTTAACATATTTTCATTACAGCTTAAGAAAAATGTTCACAACAATTCACAGTTATTCTAGTTATATAATTAGTGACAGCACACCAACGATACCAATCAGTAATTATCAGACTCAAGAGTAAAGATGATAGAACTTATATAAGAACTTATAGAACTTATATATTTCTCAAAAACAACTTAAATTATCAGCAACAACAGTGGTAAAAGTAATTAAATATCAGTATTTAACAGCAAGAGAAGCACAGTGTCAGTAATAATTAAACATTATCAGAATACAAACTTTAGGATTCTTAGCACTATTTTGTCCAATCCTACTTATATTCGCAGGAAAATTGAAAAAAGAGGACAGTTCGTGGACAGAAAACATGCAGTTGTTTTCCAACGTTAGAAAATAATAGATATAAAGAATTTTAATGTAAATGTATAGTGCTACTTGTATATATTAAAACATAATAATGGAATTAATTGTAGGAAGCCATATATCAGGTTTCTTCTGAGGGCAAAGAACTTTAACTAACACTTGAATTATTTTTGTATGGATGCTCATAAAATATATACGGTTCATGTGAATGTAACAGTGGAATTTTTCGCATTAAAGAACTTTTAAAATGAATGACGATGCTACAAGTTCGAGGGTTGTTCGGGAAGTTCGTAGACTAGCACCATAAAACTGAAATAAACCGCCTGAGATATTTTCTAAATATATTATAATAATATATAATATTATGCTTTCGTGTAAATTAGTTAAATCTGATTGGCCGAGAAAACATTTGTTAAAAATCACTATTACCCGTTGAATAATGAAGCCACGCCCTCTAGCGTAGTCAATTTGTGTTTGTCCTAATAGAACAGAGGACCAAATCTCAAACGGTCTCATTAAAAGAACCAGGCTGAGTTTAAACGTTCAAATGTGCATGGAATTCACACTTATGATGTTTTGACCAACCACTTAGAGCAAGCACCCGAAAAAGCTCTTTATCTGAATTTTAGAAATGCATCTTAATTATTTTAAAAAAAGATTTTCAACCTCTATTTGGTAAAGTTCCCAAATTTATTCTGAACTGAATATTTCTTGTGTTTCTTTTTTAACTTAGATGTTTGTGTTTATTTTTGTAGCATATGAATCGTTTTTGTTTATATTTCAGGTTGATGTGCACATTGTTTGATATTAACAATAGAAAGCACAACATATCTTCACAACATGCATTTTGATTATATATATATATATATATATATATATATAAATGTTTGTTTAAAAAGACCACTGTTACTCTTCATCGATTCATAAATTAAATCCTCATATTATTCTGTTCTTTTAATTGATAAAATGTATAACAAACAATAAGCACATGTAATGATGAATAAATGTTAAGAAGAAATGCATCTCTTCCTTTTTTCTTAATCATTATGAATATTTTCTTTGACAATGAACTGAAATGTTACACATGGATGAATTCCCACGTTTCACCTTGACCCAAGCATGTAAATTAAAAAAATATATATATAAAATTTAAAAAATTATTTTTCGTCCGTGTAGATTTAATACAAATCGCAATGTTGTCCTTGCTTAATTATAGAGTAGACATCAAAGATAACATATCACTTTGACGTTTGATTTTTCAGAAACTTTTATCGATTTCTTTATTCAATCAGTATAATAGAAAGATACAATCAATTTCGTATAATTCTTATTCAAGGTACGGACTTATCTTATTTCAAGTTAAGTATTCAAAAGCTTTTGAAGAAAGTGTGCATTTTATTTTAATCGTCTGAAAATAAATCGAACGAAAAAATTCCTCGTTCGATAACTGTGTAGGGATTTAACAAGGTTTAGTGTATGCGGTTACTCTGATAGTGTGCTTTTATAACACCTGGTCAATGAACAGCATGATTATTGGTAATATTCTCGTTTAATGATGGAAAGGTAAGTAACTTTCAGAATCATAAATAATTATTAGGTGTTGAGCATTTAAGTATAGTTTTTTCCAGGCCATATTAAAAACATACATTAACTCATTCTTATAAATTTCGACGCAAATCTAAGCAGGAAAAATTCCTAGATAATAGAAGCACGGTATCAGTTGATCGAGAGAAGAATGCAAAACGTTTTGAAAGTTATCACAGTAAAAAATAAATTGTGACTTCGAAATTGTGTCAAAAACTGTCCAAGGTTCAAGAAAATATAGTTTTCATTGTACTTCGAATGCATTGATGTCTTATGATTGAATTAAACAAGTGAAAGAGAAACATAACATTTTCTTTCTTATAAGTAAATATTTGTAGGTCTAAAATAGAATGTAGGACCTGGCCCAGAGGCCTTAAATCTTAGAAAAGCGACTTTTGATCTTTGTCTCACTTTTTCCAAAATGATTCAATAGTCGAATTTTTTCATTTTATAGTTTTATAGCATAAATAGATCATGTATATTTAACAAGTTTCATACATGAGACAATTTGATTTTCCATACTAATTGCGACTCCCCTCTTTAAAATGCTCCTTTTGAAAAGGCAGTATTGAAGATTTCTCACGTGAAACTTTCTGTATATACATGTAACATATACCGTGTCCTTTTAATGAAAAATGTTTGTATGATATGAAAGGTGCAAATAATTATTTCATTTTTAATTTGTTAAATAAATGAATCAAATAAATGTTCGAAAAATATCCTTTATAAATGTTCCATAAATGAGACATAAAATTTAAATAGTTGCCGTAATAACCAATGACAACTATATTACAATAAAAATAATGAAAGAACAGGTCTCTACCACACTTAATCAGTTTATGAATCCTTAAAGGATTTTACTTTTGATTTGAGAAAAAAGATATTTATTGAATTTGTTAAGTATTAAAAGCAATTATAGGATGATCTGTGACCAAAAAATGGCAAAAAAGAGCCTTGAAACAAATACCATGAACAGCTTATGATATTTTATTTTGGTTGGCATTGGTTGCCAAGATTTTAATAGCATAGTCTTCAAATTTACACTCTTTATATTTCAATCTGATCCTATTATTTGGGAAAAAACACATTTCCTTGGTTATAACTGATGATCAATTTTTAAAGATGTTCGTGTGGACCTAACTTTTCAATTAAAAAAAGTCAAATCTTTGAATAGAGCGTCGCAATGGAATAAGCAGAAAATATATGCTAAATTAAAAAAATATATATATTGTTTCCTCACATACGTACCCTTAATTGAAGATTTCCAAAAACTGATCTTTTTTTCACTGGCTAATCCGTCTTTTAATTCTAACTATCAATAAATCTCTCACTGTATGTAAAAAGCTGGTTCACAGAATTTAACTTCATTTAATTCTTACAAAATCGAACATGTTCCCTTCTTTGTAACAGTAGCAACAACGTTGTTTTCCTAATCTAGTTTTATCAATATATGACATTCACATTTAGTTATACTCTATAAGTTCTATTCAAGGTGAGTCATATAATATGTTTCTTGATTGAATGACAAGTAAATTCTTAATGCAGCAAAAATTATTTTAACAACATTTACTGGTATTTCCTAAGTATCACCGCAAAATAACCATTCATCCCAATTTTCTTGTGGTGTTTGTGCTGCAAGGTCAAAAGGATGCATATTTGCCAGTCATATTAAATCTGCATGTTTCTTTCCAAAAGAAAGTAGCATCAATCGAATCTTAGTTTCTGATTTTCCTTGGTTACACTGTGTTGCCATGACAACCATAAAATATTTATTGAATAATATCGCTCGCTTATACTTATGTATGTAAGGTCAAACATTTTGATTGTGTTTCTTAAGTTATTGATTGAGCTTGATCATGTAAATCCTACTAGTGGTCAATACGGATGGATTAAGTTAAATAAAATCAGTGACAATGCATGGCAACGAAGTATAATTGGTAGCAGAGAATAGCTCCTTAAATGCATATGTCATTTGCTATCTGTAATGCAAAATCTTGCACATACCGTTTACCTACAATCAAGAATTTTTAACACAACCGAAAAGTAAATTGTATCTTAAATGTAATGTCAATGCCATTTTCTACAACTTGCTAAAATCTATAGAAAAAAAACTTAATATATATCTTTTTGAATATGATATCACGGCACAATATTTTACGCTTCATAGACAAGTGTATCGCGCTATAAAGTGCTTCCAGGAAAAAGTAAGATAATATTCCTATGACGAGAACATTAAGTGTATATTACTACACAATTAAGTTAATTGTGTGTTTTAACCACTTGCCAAGATTAACGGATAAGAACCACACAACTCTTTGTATTATAATTATTCCAAACTACAATTCGTGGGAGATCATATAATTATCACATTTTAGTGTTTAAGGAAGACAATAAAAGGTTGTTTAGAGTAAGAATAAGTATGATAATTCAGCCAAAAAAAAATTAATTAACGTCATTGTAAGTTAAAAATTTATTATGTCTATGAAATTCGTTATTTGCATCATTTACGAAAAAAATAAGTGTAGAACATATTTCAATTCAAGCATCCATTTTTTGTTTGCATCGTTTGTCTATAATGTCAAATAAAATGAATAAATAACACGCTTTTGGAGATAACCAATAATATTCAATATCAACTTCCATTAACAATACAAAATTGGAGCAAAGCAAACACGGACCTCCAAAGAGTCAGTGGCGACGTCAGGTGTCACGGAGGAGTGGGCACCCCCTGTGGGGCGGGAGAGTAAGTATCCGCATCTGATTTACATCACTTCTCAAAAAAAGTACAGTACTCATGAAGTTCTCAATCACTTATGTTATTATTCTCGTAAGGAGTAAAGAAAGAGAATGTACTGAAATTTGCCTTGTGTCTTCGTTTGAGAGGATTTTTATGAAGTTATGGAATATACTATAGATTTGGTTATTCAAATCAATTATGGTTGTTAGAAATATTAAAACTATTGAAATGTGACAAATGATTTGAAGATTTAAAGAGCGCAATGGGTATAATATTAGTTATCCAGGTTCAATCAAGAGTGTACGGGGATTTACTCCGGTTTTTATTCCATACGGCCTCAGGGTGTATGGAATAAAACCCGGGGTAAATCCCCATTACACCTTTGATTGGACCTGGATAACGAATTCATTTCCTTTGTACCAATAAAATTGCTTTGTGTACATCAGAATGTGTCTCAATCTATCGATTAGATATCTACGTACTGTATGCATTGTGACGTCACGTTTTATTTACATCCGGCTCAAGTCGGGTGCACGGATATTTACACCCGACTTTGTAACCAATCAAAGCTCGTGTTACAAGCTAGATAGGAAATAAGTTGGATTCTTGTAGAATTAAATCCCAGTTCTTTTGATAAACATTTAATATAATGTGCCTTACACAAATAGAAAATGCTGTTACCTGGTTTGTTACATGTAGGCATGAAATGATAAATTATCATCTGACACTCTTATTTCAAAACAATGTTTTATTCTTTTGAACAGATGATAACGAACAAATATACACATCTGAAGAAAGAACAAAAAGTAATCAAACAAAATGAACATTCCCATTACTTTTTAAATTCATTTCTGAAAAGAATTTATTTTCATTATTTGTTTTACCAGTTCCATATCTTTTATACTTTAGACTTTCGATTTCCTGATTTTCATATCGGCATACATCAAGGAATAATTATATCCTTTCCAGTCAAACCAGTTCACACCGTCAGCAAATGATTTATGCTCTCCTCTCAAGTAGAGACCGTTTAGGTTAGCTCGGTGACAAGCTTTGTACCACCATCCACCTTTAAATCTATTTGCACACCTTTTCTCATTGTCATGATCCATAGTGTAGAATCTGGCCTTAGTATGGGGATAAAATGAGTCCCCTAAATCAAAGGAAATTGTTGAGATTAGAAATCAGATAAGGAATATAACATAACGTTGATATCAAATAATGATAAACATAAAAAGGATGTTGCAAGGAGCATACCAGCATCTCCACTGTAACCCGAGACGTTCAGAATATATCCCGACTTCTCGCTTCCGACATTGAAGGTGCTGTAGCTTGCATATCGAGAATTTCCGGAGAAATCTTTCAAGTCGATTCGTAAAGTGTAATTCCCGGATGCAGTAATTGTGTGGATTTTCTCATTTCCTGTAAGAAAAAAAGTTTTTAGCCCAAATTCAGACACATGTTAAGGATAAAAATAAATGTCGTGTGCATACCAAGAACGGAACTGCACTTTTACATAAGTACATGTATTATAAACATGTAAAAAGATTTCTCGGTATTTAAAAAAAAACCGCAAAGTATATAAAAACTTATGATAATCTAATTTTTAAAATAATCATAAAAATTTATTGGCATCGAATTTGATATGTCTGAAACTGAACTTTAAGATGCTGTTTTAAAATCGAACTCAACTAATTTTTTAAATGATAGATTATTCAATAGTACTGTCAGATTTTCCGCCATATTTTTACTTGCTTGTTTTCTGTAAATATAGTATGAACAAAACGCTAATAAATGCTTATTATGTGGAATTGCGTCTTTGGGTTACATAAAGGCAGGAGTTAACAGGATCGGAATGTGTTTCTTCTGGAATTGTTACAACGTTTGCCATGTCTAAATGAAGTCCAGAGTAGAAATGCTGTAGATCGATTAGAAGCATGCAAAGCTGAAAGATGTAGCAAGGCTCTGAACGCATCCAAAATGAAGGGCATCTCGCCTTTGGGATAGCTATCGAGAACTTGGATTAAATCTCGACCTTCCAAGGCTAACCAAGGCTGATTTAAAACACTTAATTGCATACAAAATAAAACAGTAACATCAACTGCTTGAAAGATTTCCGTACGTAGGGTCGAACACTAAATAACCGAATATAAGATTCTGGCATCCGAACAAAATATCATTTGACATCTGTTGCTTGAATTAGAACGGTAGTCAAAACAGAGTTTTATGATGAGTGTATGGAATTTGGCCAAAACAGTTTTGGAAGTGTTTTGTTTAGCGTAGAATCAATGTCTTGGTCCTCCGCATAGATTGTCAAGTAGATGGTCAACCGATTCAGAGATGGATATTTTGTTACTGCCTGCATCAAGGAAGTCAACAGATTTTGAATTGAAAGTGGAGTCTAGACTGCAATATCCCACAATTGAATAATAATTTTAGAACATTTTTATGAAAATCGAAGGCGGATTATACCGATGGTTCCTTGTAATGACCCCCTCTTTGGTACCACACGTGCATGTAAGTTTGTTTGCTAAGTCCTCTAATAAGTATTTGGAGTAATTATTTGGATTTTATTAATATTTTTCATTTCTTTTATTTGAGAAAATGTTCTTTTCACTCCTACAGAATTTTCTAGAAGAGGTCTGAGCTTATAAGAGAAAAAAAATATATGTGAATCAATAAAATTGCAAAACTTACTTTCAATCGAAACGGTTTCCAATTACTTGAGAAATAATTCCATAAAATGAAACAAATAAAATCATAACTACACTGTACTTTACCTAACCAAAACTCATTTGACAGATTTCCAAATCCAGTTTTGTAGTCATACAAGTTTCTGAAGAAATTTTCTGATCCGTCCTGTCTCCTTTGTATGACCTCAAATAGAAATATATGGATATTCTATCAATAACAACTTATATGAAAGATAATACGAGAATTTTAAATTAAAAAAAATTCAAAATTGTGGAAAATACAGGGGATAAAAAATGTAAATATAAGCATTTAATTATCATTCTTTGAAAGATGCAGTCTCATAACTACAATGGTGTGTGCAAACAAATTGAGTAACGCGCGTTAGCCGTTTTGAGACTGCATCTTTAAAAACATAATAATAATTCAATGTAACGTTAATTACCGTCCAGCCCCCACCGTCTGTCTTCTGGTCACAGAAAACCTCGAATCTAGACCCTTTCGTTGGAAAAATTGTATACACCCTACTCTCCCTGTGACCTTGTAGCAAGAGGTCCTGACAGTCTCTTGGATAAAAAACACCACACGTGTCTATAAAAAAAAATAGCATGATTACACTGTGGAACATTTTATAATTTAAATACTTGTTTCAATATGAATGCTTGAATTGAAAATTAAAAAAAAATCATTAAAAAAGATTCAATAAGTGTAATTGCTGAGATTTCCTATTTATGGATGCAATTAAATAAAAAAAACTTTCTAAATCAATTATTCGGATGTAGTTGAATTCGGTTAAACGTATACACAGGAAATGTAAGACGAATCATATACACTGTATATGTTCTTCAAATTATACTCATTGAAGTACTCTTGAAACAGAAAAATAAGACATGATTTAAATCTTGATTTTATTAACATAAATAGTGAAGTGTTCACACTTTAATTTAATGCGGTCCACGTAAGAAATGAATCTTTATAATAAATGGCAAGATGAAGATAAAACAAGTTTTTTGTTTACAAAAAAAATTCTTCTTTTTTTTTAATGATAAAGCGTAATTATAAGTCGTCCTTTGCTTTGTGACCATATCAATCATATTGTATTCATAATGATATTTTGGTTCATTGATTGTTTTTTAATTTGAACATACATTTCACAACATATACCAAATTTTTTTTTTCCAATTTACAAATAAAGACAAAATTCACTAAATTGACAATTTTTGGAAAGTCTTAGAACTAAGGATTAAAAAAAATATTAAAAATACTTGTATTTAAAAAAATATATTATTAACATGGTTTAATATGTGACCTGATTTTGCAAACTCATTTTTAACTTGCTTTGTAATAATAATAATAAAATAATAATAATAATAATAATAAAGTATTTATTTCATTTTAATTATTTTTTCTTCTTTTTATAGGGAATCATGTATTACGTATAAACGTGATTATTGGATTTTAACTTTAATATGGACATGCAAGATATGTAATCAAATGTCAAATGAGAAAACAAAATTCAATAAACTTCTCTACAGCTCTGTAAAAACCCACGCAATGACATAAATTCTTGTTTCATTGCTCTCATATCTTCTTTTTTTTATTGCCCGCCTGGGGCAGGGGTTAGAGCGTCTTCTCTAGAGAGGCAAGGTTAGGAGTATATCTATACGTTACGTGTTCGAATCCCTCTGTGGGATATGAAGACCTGTCCTTCGTTTGAGACCCTATAAACCGAGGTCCCGTGTCGTAGTAGATGCTGCCACGAAGAGGACCCCCCCCCCCGATCGATGGTCCTAAGTGCTGAGTAATGGACAAAATTTGCAACTCTAGACCAGCAAGTGGTGGCGTCTCTATATATGAGTGAAAAATTTTCGAGAGTGACGTAAACGATATATAAAGCAATCTTTTGTAGCCCATTCTATGTAACTTACAGTTTCTGGATTCTCTCCAATTGTTACATTTTCATTGCAAGTACCTTGTAGTTGTTTAACACGTTGTGAGGCAAGTGAAAGGGACCTCTTTTCAGTCACACATGGATCCGTTTGTTCAGGTATACTTGCGGTTGTCAATACGAAGAAAAGTGCAAGTACATGTAGTACGACGCTAATTTTGTTCCTCGTCATATGTGATCTAGTTTACAATTAAAAATCAATTAAAGAATTTTTTTAAGTTTTGTGTGAGTTATTCGTGTGTCAATCAAACAGACTTGTCACGTATGCATATTTCATGACGCGCGCTAGCGTTTTTTAAAAAAAAAACAATGAAAAATTGTAGTTTTACTTTGTTGACGAAGAATGTACACTTTCAAAGTTTTTAGATTTTGTTTTAAGCTGAACACCTCTTATGTATTTTAAATCTTGCAAAAGAAAATCAATAAAGGAATTAGTTGACAATTTTATTACATAATCTGAAGAATAAAATCAAAAACAGAATTTTGAATTTTCCACTTACCTTTGATTCGTTAGTTTGTTCTCTATAGCAAGTACGATTTATAAGCATGAAGGTCAATTATACCGCTTGTTTTATTCCATTATTCTATAATTATCGTGACTCTTTTAATACAAATATACATCATCTTTGTTGCACGTGATGAAAAATCCTGACTCGTTTCTCGAACTACCTCAAGCTTAATTTCTATAATTCCTGACTCCAACTGCTGGCTTCAAGTTGATCATAGGAACACTTTTACCTCTGAGCTATGACATTGACTGATATCGACGCACTTATAAACATAGCGACATTCTGCCATACATTACGACGTAGATATAACAAACAGTATTCAAGCTCAAAAGTCCAAAAATTAAAACGTTTGAAGCAGAGGGAACAGGAGCCTCTTTAGCATAAGTAAGAAAAGTTGCCATTGTAGAGTGACCACCACATGGTGCCCGGTGACAACAGCTGTGTGCTCATTGTCATAATCGGAAATAATGGGAATTCTTTTGACAATTAAGAGTGTAAATACATGTACTGTAAAATAACATATTTTCTTGTGGTCAGATTTTCGAGGTTTTGGGAAATAATATTGATCTGTGTGGATTTGATATTGTTATTGAAGAATATTTTTTAAAAATTCATAAAAAAAATACATTTTGTGGTGGTCATAAATCCTGGGGTCTCACCACACCTCTAAAACAGAGAAAATTCAGCCCTCACCAAATTTCCTGATTTCACACTGTTGGCCTTACGATCAACAACGTCTAAAGCATAGGTTTTCTAGAGTAATTTGCAGGTGCTCAAACCACTGAATTTTAAAGATCTAATATATATGATTTAATATTCATATTCTATTCTTTACAGTGATTTGCCTATGCTTCTACAGTAATGTTGCGGCTTTTCAATTTAATTTTTTATATACAGGAAACGTAAACGTTGTCGGTTGCTCTGTTTCATATCTAGTTGTCTAAAATAACTTTTTTGATTGATAAGTATTTGATATGTTCATAATATGAATTTCTAATAAAAAACTATATATACTCAAACTTATAATAAAGTCTGACATGATAGCAGGATTTGAATGTTTTGAAAAATATAACCATAAAAACAAATAAGTGAATGAGATCAACGTAAAATAAACTAAGAAGAATTTTCCGCTTCTTCAATGAGAATTTTATTTATAAAAAACACAAAGATTTATAGTACACGCAATATAAAATGCATTCAATTCAAGATCACATATCACGAAAAGAATGAAAATTATGTTGCAACATTTGTATCTCACATTATTCTACAGCGTCCAGACCCAATCTATTTTTCCTTGATAACGATTGATTGTATTGTTTTTAGTCCCGTTCAATTTTTTTGTTCATATAGAGACGTCGCCATATACTGGGCTTTAAATTCTGACCTGTACAAAGATGTACCTGGCACTCCGGGCAATTGAGCAGTGAAGGATCTGTATAGTGTCATGTCATTTCTCTCTAAAACTTTTTTCTTTCCAAGGTTATTTCTCCCTCCTACCATTTCACGGTAGGTCATTTCTCTCTCTAGGTCATTTTACCCAGTTCTTAATCTGGTCTGATATAATTATTTACAATTCCATTCTTGTGTTACTAACTTTTATCTTGTCAAATAAATTAATTTTATCATTTTATCAGTCGAGTTTGATCAGCCTCTACTGGCAAGGAAACCTGGCCTTGTGTGTAACCCGTCCGCCCATACCATTTTGTAATCCATATTTTTTTTTATTTTGCAAACCATTCAAGCAAGGAAACCAGGGTTCTCCATGAGCTGTTTTACTTTGTTGCTCCCGACACAGTAAAATTTTCTCCGACACAGTAACGATTCAAATTTTATGCAAGCAACACAGTTAAAATTTTGCCGACACAAGTAAGATCTCTGATGATTAGAAAATCTAAACAAACAAGTTCTCTCTAACTGAGACTTTAATTAAACAATTATATCGTCTTTCAATTATAAAAGTTAGAGCACTTAAACACAACGGCTTCACCTTGCATAATCAATTATCTCCTCTAGATCCTCATCGGACTTTACGCATGACGGAGCAAAGACAAATAATTTGTTTTCACACTTCTATGTAAGGGTTAATTGGTAGTTGCAATAAATTACCTTGTTTTATTATTTTTTTTTTTGAAAATATTTAAATATGTGTTTTCTATAGAGCAACGGCTCTAGAATTATTTTAGCACTGTAAGTCAGACATAACGTCATCGTATCGAAGTCATTTAATTGATGTGTACATAAATAAAATTAAAATTTTGAACATGTTCAAGGAACTCTTAAAGTATTTTACTGTTCTGAAGTTTCTTTTTTTTTTTGTAATGTGATAACTCGATCAAGAAAACTGTTGAATTATCAAGGCAAATTTACTTTCAAAAATGTTAAGTAGTACGACAGTATCTGTCAGAATTTCCTCTGCTTTTCAGAACGTGTTTTTAATTTTATCAATATGTACGACCATACCAATTGTGCAACTAATTAGCTATTTTTAAATAAGTGTGTGCATGTATTCTTTCGTAATGTTCGTAAATAGTGATTTAGTTGCGCATTTGATCTTGAAAAGACCGCGAAATTTTTGTTCTTCGCGTTAACTCTGCAATACAGTAACATTTCAAATGATGGAGAACCCTGAAGGAAACTAAATGAACCAAGCAGGTCCCTTTGAAAATGATATTTATTTCCTAAGTAGACATAGAGACCGAAATGAATAATGTGATTAAAAAAAATGACATCCACCATCACCACCACCACCTCATTCAGAATTACATTTTCGTCCTGTTAGTGGCGTCCATTATTTCTATCGGACATGCTGGCATACAATGTAAAGATCTGACTCTAACTCCATTAATTAATTTCTTTCAAGTCATCCCAAGGTCAATAATCTTTTGACCTTGACTGCGTCCTATATGCTAAAAATAGGGGGTTTTTTTTAACTCTGTTGCCACTGGGAGCATAATGATTCACAAACTCATCTCGTTTTTTATAACAAACTGATAATTATATCAATTATTAAAGTATATAAATGATTAAAGAATATGATTTCGTATCAATGTTGCAGCAGTATAGAAATAAATATCTTTTGAACCAACGATGTTTTTGTTGTTACGTTCGAGAATGTAGAATATAGAATACTTTACATAATGATCATAGACCCATAAACTTGCGATTGGGAAGACAAAAATACATGAGTGCTCCATCATGACAAGGAGCACATGGCGGGTCTTACCGGTCAGCAGGGGATGCTCACTACTCCATATGGCACCTACTCTGATGTTTCAGAGGTCCGTGTTTACTTGCTCCTTCTTTGTTTTGTTTTAAAGATTTTGATATTGAATATCGTTCGTTATTTCCATATCCCTCTTGCATAGACATACTTTGTTTTGTTTTATAGACTTTGATATTGAATACTGTTCGTTATTCCATTATCCTTCTTCCATGGATATGTCAACTCCTTTTTGATTTTTTCAAATCCTTAAGACACTCTATAATTACTTCATTTGATTATGGTACTTTTTTATTTCATGATGCTGAAATATCAATGAGTTTCTTTTTAATAGCAGCCCTTATACGAAATGCCATTAGATTGCCATGACTGTATCACAACTGCTGGTAGCGTCGAAATTTGACCAGTCAAGAAAGGAAAAAAACTCTTTTGAATTAAAACTTAAACATAAACAACTTATTAAAAACCAACTACAATACCTTACAGAACTACCAAAATTAGATGACGACAAAAGAAATCACTGATAACTTTGAAAACTAAATATAAAAAAGTATTGAAAAGTTTGAGTATAAGAGTGGGTTCAGGGGAGAGGGGAGTATTTGAACAATTTTAAAATTATACTCCCTATGGATGCTTTTAAATTATAATGATACATAATAGCTTTGCTGTTAATAAGATAAGATGAAAAATTAAATTCATATCACCTTTATATTCCTTTGTATAACTATGACCCGCTTTATTGTCTCCTCTTTTTTCCTGGTTGGTCATTATTTGAACAAACTTAAATCTACATTAACGTCTTTCATGCCTCTATATTGATGATCAATCATGGCTTTGCTGTTCTTGTACAGAATTTTTAAATAAATTCATATATATTCCTACATAAAACCTTGATCACCCATTGTGGCCCCTTCTACCCCAGGGGTAATGATTTGAACAAACTTAAATCTACACTACCCAAGGATGCTTCCATAAAATCATAAAATAAAAACAATAAGCTTTGCTATTCCCTGGAAGAATTTTAATGATTTTTTTCTATGTAATACTTCTTAAAATTTTGATCAACCATTATGGCTCTAACCTTGCCCCAGGGGTCATGATTTTGACAAATTTGAATTAACACTACAAGAGGATGCCTCAATGTAACTATGAACAATCATCGATTTGCTGTTATTGAGAAGGAGATTTTTAAAAAAAATTCCTAGTATGTATTCCTTTCATCCCCTATTGTGACCCCAGCAACTAACTCGGGTCTTCATTTGAAAAAGCTTGATTTTTTTTGTTTATACAAAATTTTATTCACACAAAGTGGATGGGATCGGGCAGCAGGCAAAGCTTATTTTAGCCCTCTCCCTACAAGGTCAAATATATAGATGTGAAATAAATAGACAAATATAGTAAAGGAGAAAAGGAATGTCAAATAAAACGTTTCGTTGCTGCGATGTAAGCATGTACTTCTTCAAATTTTTAAATATTAAAACCTAGTCCATGATTAGGACTGCCATACAAAAAAAAATTAAATCTACACTACCTAAGAATACTTTCATTTAACTATGACAATTCATGACTTTGCTTTATTAAGAAGAGAATTGTCAAAGACTTTTACAATGTAGTCCTACTTTAAACTTTGATACCCCATTGTGGCCCTGGTCGACATGATGTGTACAAACTTAAATCTGAACTCCCACATGAATTTCATCTTTTCTGGTCGCGAGGTTCTTGAGAAGATTTTTAAAGAATTTTCATTTCTATTCCTATGTTAAAGTTTGATTCCCAATTGTTCCCCACCCTACCCCCGTGGGTCATGACTTGAACAAACTCAAATATACACTACCTGAGGATGCTTGCACATGAAATTTATCTTTTCTGGATCAGTGGTTCTTGAGAAGATTTTTAAAAGATGTCTTTAAATTTTCACTTATTCAGAGGTTTGAAGAGGGCGTGGCCGGCCCTTTATTTGAACCAACTTGAATCCCCTTAACCTAAGGATACTTTATGGCAAGTTGGGTTGAAATTGACCCAGTGGTTCTTGAGAAGAAGATGAAAATGTGAAAAGTTTACAACGAGGACGCCAACAAGGACAACGACGACAGATTTTGATCAGAAAATCTCATTTGAGTCTTTGGCTCTGGTGATCTTAAATCACTCAAAATGCGATGGATAGTCGACATTTTATTAAAGACGTCAAAATTTTGAATTGGAATATGTTGAATTCAATCACCTTGATCATCATTCCTTGCAGACCCGTTATACCACAGGGGGAGGGGGTACGTCTCGTCGTCTATAAGATTAATCAATACGACACATTTCTGTTGATCGACAGGCAGTCAAAAACCTAATGAGTACAATTGGTAGGTTGGATGCTGTGCAAGGAATAAGATCAATCACAGTCTCTAGTTACAAGTAGTATGCAATACGTCTGGGTTATTACATTATGATACACTATTTGATGCTTATAAACGAAACAATGTTTAAATCTTATGTAATGATTTATTAACTACAAAAAATATTTCTGAGCAAAGTAAAATTCATAATTAAAATACTCAAAAATATCATGTAATGTATTTTTTATTGAAAGAATTTACTCTAACAATTGGTCTTCATTTAAAAGTCATTTGTTTCCTGAGTTTCATCTCAGTAAACTTCAGGGAATAGCGATATCCCTTCCAATGTATCCAGTTTACACCGTCACCATAAGATTTATGGTCTCCTTTCAGGTAAAGTCCGTTAAGGTTAGAATGATGACAAGATTTGTACCACCAAGCACCTTTGAATGTGTTTGCACACGACATCCTATCATCACGATCCTTTGTGACAAATTTAGAACCATTGTGTCGAGTCGCAAATGAATCGCCTGAAAAAGAAATATCAATGTTAATAACATTTAAATGTAATCAGATAAGCATAAGTTTATATTAAAGCTGAATACGAATCGTAAATAGACAAACGTCATTTTCGATATCATTATCTACGATACATCAGCACCAGGTATACTCTTCAGATTCGTCATACCTGGCTGCTTTATTATCAAGGGTATAGTCGTGGAATGGCAACATGTGTTCGCACTGGTTATCTTGCATTACCTTTGTTTACATTTTATAGCAATTACTGGTTTCTGTGTTTTTCAGTATCCTGCACTGAACTGTACAACTATAATTGTAAATTTCTTTGGTATTTTACTTGCTGCATTAGACGAAGTATTACGTTAAATTGTCGCTACTAAGTGCTGTATATCTAACGTCCGTCCGGTGTCGGCTGATCACACAGAAGATAGAATACATCTGTACGTCCTGCAAATTATATAGGGGTCTGCAGCAAATGACGGACATGTTACAATTACGAATCGTGTTCAGCTTCAATGACCGAATGAACTTACCAGCATCTCCACTGTAACCCGAGACGTTTAAATTATAGCCAGACTCCTCATTTCCAATATTGAAGTTGCTGTAGCTTGCATGTCGAGAATTTCCTAAGAAATCCTTCAAGTCGAATCGTACAGTGTAGTTTCCCGACTTTGTAATTGCGTGGATTTTGTCATTCCCTATAAAACATTTTCTATCAGCACTAAATATTAATATAAAGTTTTCTTTGCATTTTAGAAAGAAAAAAGGAATACGTATTCCAACGGAAAATTTAATGCATAAAAATGAAAAATAAAAACACCGAATGGACACTTTGTATTCCGTTTGTACAGCTTCATGTAATCATAAAATATTATTTTTTTCTATTCAATGAAGTGAATTTAATTACTTAACAAGTATAGTAAAATCGTGCCTTTCTTATTTGAGTCATATGATAAAACCAAGGTATAACGAGAATTGTAACTACAATAATCTCAATGATTCCCTTATTAATGACCTTAAATATTTGTTAGCCCTTTCCCATTTGCGAAGTATATGTACAGTGTATGCTTGAATCTTATTTTTGTCTATTTTTTAGCTAGGTTTTTTTTCAGAATTACAGACAAATACTTGTACTAATATATTTAACTGAAAGAAAAAGTGAACTGATTTTGCACGGAAGATTATTTCCTTAATATGAAAAAAAAGAATGTTTTCGAGAAAAATAACTTTAAACTAGGAATATACATGTACCTAGCCAAAACTCATTTGAAAGATTTCCAAATCCAATTTTGTAGTCATTCCAGGTCCGAAAGAAATCTTCAGATCCATCCTGTCTTCTCTGTATAACCTTGAATAAAAAATATATCGAATATTAAACACACTTATAAGGCTATATAAAATTGAAATTCTGGTGCTCAGGCCTGTGCGCATCTATTTGGAGTTAGCAGCATTGATAATGTTATTGTATTTTTGATAAAATGAAAAGTTGTATTGCGGAGACCAATCCGGAAAAAAGGTTCCGTCCTCATTTTTTCGTAGTTTAGAATTCAACTATCACTCCCGGTAGCCATTTACAATGAGATCTTGGACACTTCGTTTGAAAACAGAAGCGAAGACATTGCCTACGATGTTCACATGATGATAAGCAATGGATAAATCAAACATTTTGATCAGACATTCAAAGTATACCTGTAAAAAAATATATTTATTTTAAAGAAAATTCGAAAATTCAGTTAAAAAGGTACCTCCCTCATCTAGGTTATTGACAATATAACGGTACATAAAATGCCTACCGCACGCATCTGTTTTTGCGAAAATTGGCCAGCGAACCAGAGAATTAAATATAGATACATTCTAACTTTATCTATTTTTTATTTCTGACTATTACAGAAGCATGGAGGGTATGGAGATAACTAACAGTATTCAATACGCTGGTATGTTAAGGAAGTCTATAAATCTTTTCTTTGAAAATTTATACTTTTTTAAGAAAAGAAAGTTTTATAATTTACAAAAATCGCTGATAAACGTAAACTATAATTGTTCTCATTGCATATAGATAAAAGAGTGTGTAACGCAAAGACGGGCCCAACCATTATATATGGTATCACGTTACTACTATTAATAGCGAAATGTTGCTTAATAAAAAGCTTACAGAACAACAATACCCCGGAGTTTAATAATTTCTTTGAGTAAATAATATTGTTGAAAAACATCCATTTTGCCTAAAAAGTGCTGCTGAAATCCCACTGTCCTCTCAGTAAAATAATTATTCCACACATTCGCACGAAACCTTAAATAACAAGATGTTTTAAATTTCATACATATGAACCGATATTTTTCATGAAACTATGATTAACTAATGATTAACTTTTGATTCTAGCAGCACTTTCCAAGTATTTAAGAAGACAAACATTCTATTTGCAAAAATCCTATGTTTTGAAATATCAAAATTGATTATTGCTGCTCTATTGATTATTTTTGTCGCGAATGACAGAGGAAAGGCCGAACAGGATACGTTAATGTAATAGAATATAATCGATTAAAATAATTAGTATACCAGTCCTGTAAAATAAAAATAAAATCATGAATTTCACTTAATATTTACGATATTTGCCTTCAAACTATATTTTACGTATCTTTGCAAGCATAACAAAAACATTTTTTACTTTTCTATTTTATTTCCTTGAGTTAAATACCATCTCGAAATACTTATATTACGAAAACTTGTGTTCTAAAATTGACGTCACCTCACCTACTAATGTCTTCATAATGTATCACTGATTTAGTCATAGTAGAATATTCTACATGCTTCCTTATTACACCTGTGCATCAAAGTCCTTAAAAATACAAATGAGGAGCAAAAGAAAGACGGACCTCCAAAACATCAGAAGTGGGATCAGGTGCCATTGAGGAATGAGCATCCCTTGCCGACCGGTCACTCCCGCCGTGTGCTCCTTGTCATGATCGAGAAATAACGGAAAAACCCGTCGTCAATTCGGTGTATGAATAATGGACGAACAATTTGTATGAAAAAAATCTGTCAGCATTTGACTTAATGATAAATCGTATTTGCTGACGAGATCATGTCATCAATATCATAGATATCAATATTATCGACAGAGCGGAAGGCATATTGTCTTATAAATTAATTGAACAGGCAGATATGAACATATGATCAATATGCAATATCATTAGCCTGACAAACATTAATAGCCAGCAGTGATGTTAAAATTTTTAAACCATGACAGTGCCGTATTTCAAGTTGAGGGAAGAAAAAAAAATTAATTTTTTGGAAAATGTAAAAAGTTTTGGAATATTTTTCCTTATGTACTTTATTATTGTTGTTATTATGAATTCTGAATACTCAGGATTGATTAATTACTATAAAAATTACGAACAGTTCTTATAAAGGAACAAGAAATTTGAACCTCAGAAGTAGCTGTGTTGTTGGATAGTTAAAGTTGAATTATTGGCTTACTTCAGCAATATTTTATGTTATATTATTATCTCGTACTTTCCATTAGTTGAAAGAGAATAAAATAACATTTAAAGTATCTTGCAGAAGTGCCGTATGATTTAGAGGAAAAGGGAGATCAAATTATATCTTCTCGTCCACACCGTCTTTTATTTAAATTCTTTTGTCACAGCTGTTAAAATCATTAGTATTAAATATTTGAAAAAAAAAACATAATTAGAATGCATGAATCATTCATTTAAAATCTAGGATTTAAATTGAATATTACTTAAATTTAAAAGGAATAAACAGATTGTGTAACGTAATTATTACGTTTCTGATACACAAATTAAAAATAAGTAATTGTGTATGTTGTCAATTTCAATTTGATGTAAATTGGTAAATACCGTCCATCCACCCCCGTCTGTTTCCTGATCACAGTACACCTGGAACCAAGTTTCATTTTTGGGGTAAATCGTGTACACCTTGCTTTCTTTATAACCTCTCAGCAACAGGTCTTGACAATCTTTTGGATTTAACGTATTATGCGTGTCTGTCCAAGGAAATTTCAATCATTATAAAATTATTTATATTTCAACTCTATGCGTATACTAGTAGCTTCACTGAATATACACTTCACTAGGAGAAACCAAAGTAGCATGAAAGTAGCTACTGTAGTTGAAAAATTGTATTGTGTATTCTAATATATAACCCCCTCCTCCCCTCGGTAGTACACACAGACTGAAAATAAAAATCTTTTAAAGGACATGTTTTCTTTTCTTGGTGAATCTGCATATAAAACATTATAATTATTATTCGTGAACAATATCTGCAATTATTCCAGCAGAAAAAAAAAATAGCTGGAAAATATATCTTATCACGAAAAACGATCCTTAAGGTATTCAGTGTATAATGAAAGGATAATGAACGATTTCAATTAGTTTTAAACTACTTAAAACATTGCTAGATTGCAATAGAAAAAAGTGCACAAAAGTCACAAGACTGATTACATGTTAGACAAGAGGCCCGTGGGCCTTATAGGTCACCTGAGCATTATGCAACAACTTTCCAGTTATTGAATTTGATTCATGTTTTACGCCAGATGCTATATGACATTCACAATTTTGAAAGAGGCACCATTGATCATCATAACAATACACTTAGCAGTTGCTTAGCTTGGTTACTGCATACCCATACACAGGGTAGGGGAACAAAAATGCATTCCAACTAATCAGTAGTGCCCCCAACACTGTGACATAAACCCCTGACCCTAGGTCCACACATTGCACACATTTAAAAAGGCACCCTTAATATAAAAAAATAAATAAATGTTTTATAAATACAAA
>PRKT01000165.1:891004-958944 GCA_003671525.1 Saccostrea glomerata | reverse complement strand
TTTGACTGCTTGATGTCCAGGAGTAAAGAAGAAGATTTTTAAAGATTGCATTAATTTTAGTGGTTTTGGCCCCACCCCTCAGGCCCCAGGGGGGGCAGGGATCATGAAATTCACAATTTTTGTTCCCCTTCACCCAAAGATGCTTTGTGCCAAATTTGGTTGAAATTGGTTCAGTGGTTGCAGAGAAGAAGCTGAAAATGTTCAAATGTTAACACACGACGGACGACGTACGACGGACGACGAACGACGGACGACGACGGACGAAAACGGATAGCAATAGGTCACCTGAGTTTACTCAGGTGACCTAAAAATGGCTATTTTGCACATATAAAGTTTAAGAAGAGTTATCTGCCCTTGATGAATAGAAGAATATTGTGCTTTCTCACAATTTCATTTTATTTTATACTATAGTAAAGAGAGAATTTATACAAATTTTCACCAAGATATTTGCTCAAAATTCAAATTATTTTTCATAATATCTTATAAATACAATTAGGTAAGAATTCATATACATGTCATTATTTGGTTTATTTAAGAAAATGTTCAGCTTTTGGGGTTTAGCATTTTTAAAATGTAATTTCCTTTTTATACCAACCTTAAGTTTATATTTTAAAAGATCCGACACGATGTCTGAAAGCTTATAGGGATAAGTGATGTCTTCAAATAATTCCATTTTTTTATATTTGGAATCTATATGTCCAGCATTTAACTTAAAATATTGACAAGGACAATAATTCAACTGAATGTGGTTCTGGTCAGATTTACAAGACTGTATGGAAGACAACACTTAATATGAGATCAGATCTATTTCAATTAAAAAGAAAATTAAAGATCAATTTTTTTTTTACCTTTTCCAGAACTTTGTAATAAGTCATATATTGCTGCCAGTTTCACGTTTATTTTACTGATATCCTCTTTCAATGTTGCCAATCCTGTGTTATACTCAGAAATCTGTCCTCCTGATTTCAGTGTGTCATTGCAAATAGCTTCCTTCACTTTTACAATATTTGAGGCAAAGTTAATAAGTGTATGAAATGAGTTTTTTTCTGTTACGCATTGATCTATTGGCTCAGGTAAAATTGCACTTGTAGCTGGTATCAGTAAGAGTGCAAATAACATGCTATTCATTTTAATGTCGATTTTCTGGTGTTATCTAGATCAAAGATAAAATTTATTTCACTCAGCGAAATATTTCCTAGCGAATAACATGCAGAAATATATACAATATATATAAACTTTATGATATATTTACGACAAATCGATAAAGATAAATCACAATGTAAAAAAATCGACCTCTGCTAGATCTTTAATGTAATAAAATGGGTAAATTTCTTGTAAATAAGAACATCATAACTTTTTTTTATCTAAGAGTTACGAACATTGAGATTTATTTTTGCATCCTTGCACTTTCACAGAGTAAATTTTATCCTTAATATCAAAGGAAAGTAGAAATATTGTCGCAGATTTATAAAAAAAAATATATTTAACTATAATCCAGAAAATTCAGAGGAGAGATGTGAAAAAGCAACTCTATTCACCAGTATTCTCGGTCCGTGCTAAGTATGGAGATAATGAACAGTACTCAAGCTACAAGTTCATTTAACAATACAAAAAAGCAGAGCAAACACAGGCCTTTGAAACATCAGAGATCGGATCAGGTACCATGAAGAAGTGAGCATCCCCTGCAAACCGGTCACACGTATCTCTTCAGAATCTTCTTGATATAGGTTTTAATATTTTGCATTAATACACAAAATACTAGAGGTACTGTAATTAATGAGCTCACAAAAACACCTGCCTACCACATACTTATATTGACAAAGTCCATGTTTTATCCTCGTTTACCCGAAATAAGTGTCAGAACAAAAAGTAAAACAGGAGGTCCACAATAACATTAACATTATGTAATAAAGAATCTGTGACAGTATCATTAAATTTTATTACATATAAAGGAGGAATTTCGAGAAAGACATGTTCACCCCTCAATATAATAGAAAGAAATGCAGTGTCCATGTTTTGCTATTAAAAAAACAAAACGATAAAAAAGTAAAATTGGAAAAGCAAAGTGTCACCATGTAACAACAACTATGTAAAAGTTTCCTTTAATTTCATATGGGGCTATAATAGGTGTTGTGAATAAAATATGGGTACCCCCAAAACGTCACAAACCAACAGAGGTACAGCTAAACGGACAGATGGATGAACGGACGGACAGACAGATGGAGAAAAAGGACGTACGACCATTTCGATCACTACATGCTTTCCAACTTTTAAAAGGGGGCATAAATATTACATTTCTTACATTACATTATTACATTTCTTAAAGTCTGTCACTCATCTTTTTATAAGAAATGTTCAAGCAGGACCTTTCACTTCAAAACTATTTATCATAAATATATATATTTTTATATACTTGAATTTTTACATTTAATGAAAAATTAATTAATTGGGGATTATTTCTTGTTATAGTAGGATATTAAGCAAAATAAAAATTTGTAATTCTGCACACATATGAAATTTAATATTTAGCCGCATATACTTTTTTCGAAAATATTTTCTGTTATGATATGATAGGAATATCAAAAATAGATTTCCATTTATAATTCTTTCACCTTCACTCAACAAAATTTGTAGAGAAATGAAAATGAATAAAAGAAGTCAAGATAAAATTTACTTTTTTGCCTGCAAATCGCATATTTTGACCAATAATTCAAAATAAACATCACTGACCCAACTTTTTGTTATTTCAAACTACTCAATACTTGTGACTGATCAGCACATGCCGTAAAAATTTTGATACAAGAATTTTCTTTATTGCCTATTTAGATTTTTTGTACCCCAAATACAATGTATGTTTTTGCTTTAGTGAAAAGCGTCACACAAATATTTACACGCATAAATTTGCAAGATTTTTTTTAATAATAAATATTATTCAAACCATTTCATGTAAATTGATATTATATTTATTGCCATAGTTACATCTGATAAAATATATAAATGTGAAAAAGGTGAAAATGATTCACCTAGGATTTAAAATTTAAGTGCAAAAAGTTCAGATTAAATAATGTAACGTTGCTCAGTAAGATGCACACTGGCCCCATATTTTTTTCCTTTTTCTTTTTTCTCGATTTTGAGTCATAGAACATGAGTAGCTATTTACACTATACTTTTAAAAAATTCCTTGATTCAGCTAAATTTACAAGTGGCTTACCTTAAGAATTTTGGCTAAATTTTCTTTGTGAAAGTGCAAGAATGTGTCAAACAAATGCGTCCTGGTTTGTAGTTTCAATAATTTTCAGATAAAATTATAATTAATATAATATTTTTGTATGATAATTGATATGCTATAGGAGCATACTGGTAATGATATTATATAGAAAATTTGAGAAAATATTAACTTCAAATCTGTTTTTAAACCCATTTAAAATATGGACTGTGTGACATTTGAGTGGTAGTCAAAGATATTTAAAAAACTACAAAATCTGGAATTTATATCTTTAATCAAGAGAGTAAATTTTTGGTCATAAGGAATTATTATGAGCTAAAAAAAAATTCAATGTTTAGCATAATTTGCTTAAATTCAAATAAAAAAAAAGTTGCCGATGTCATGGTATAACCGCAGGAATTAAATCAATTAAAATAGAGATTTTCCACTTACCTTTGATATGTAAAAGTTGTTATCTGTAACAAGTACATGTGCTATAAAATAACGTAAAGTACATGAGGTACACTTCTTTTATTTCCTCTCGCGAAAATCATCGTGACGTTGTAAGATTTAAATTGGAAGCAAAATTTTTTTTACAGATGGTGCAATATCACGTTTTATTTAAAAAAAATCGTGTGTAATCATTTACTTCACCTCAAAGCCTCTGGTGGATCATGCCAAAGCTTCAAGCTTTGACTGATAACCCCACACCAGTTACCCTGTCAGCATATTTCCCTCTTTGTCGAATGTCTCAATTGGGACTCAAACATTGGACTTCGGGTTCACCAAGCTAGACTTTGTTTTATGATTGAATTTCAAACTAGCAAAGCGTATTCAAAATAATTCATAACTGTTTAATTTGACATTTTTCAAAAATAAACATATGTGGGATGAAGAGAAAATAATACAAATATAAGAAACTTACGTAACATAGTTTCTGAAACACCTTTAGTTACCTTCTTCATGTATTATGCATTGTAATTTTTTCGTATGGAAAAACTCCCTTCGCCAAAGAACAAATAACAACAGTCAATCTTCTTGTTTTTACCTTATAATTGGGTATTTTGTCTCGATTAATAAAAAACCTTCCATCGACTGAAATGATAGTGCAAATTGATTCATATCTTCCTCAATGTGTCCATACGTGGGTTAATCTCTGGTGATGTTTTATCTTTTATGCTACTCGATTTCAAACATGCTGAGCTAAAACTTTCCCTTAACACTCAATCGCTGGGACTTGATTAATTTCTTTAAGAAAAACCATACGTTTTTGCTGTTGTCGTTTTTTTATGTTTTATTACGTTTCTTTTGTTTCTCTCTATGATACTTGTCAATGACGGTAGGGATTTTCTTTGTTTCTATATAAAAAAAAATGTTTTAGGAACTTTTGGAATTCTTCAAAATTGAAAAGTTCGTTATTCTGTTAAAAAATATATTGAAGCGGAATAAAATACAAACTCGAATTTTAACTCATCAAGATACACCCCATACCACATATTAGCTCAATATCTTAAAACATCGAGAGAAAAATGCGGAAAATCAATTTGGACAGAAAGGGAAAAATTTAAACAGACAGAATGACAGACTATGGGTAAACGTATTGTCCCCCTGGTTTCATAGCTTTATTTCATCAAAACAAATTGTATGACATCTGACGAGAGAATTGAGTTTTCATTTTTATCCTTTGTATATGTATCTTCAATACATTAGTCCCAATTTTAAAGAAAAAAACCCTCGTAGCAATGTACATGTACCACTCCTCTGCACTTCAAACATGTACCACCCCTCTCCACTTCAAAACATGTACCGCCCCTCTCCTCTTCAAAACATAAGTACAACAGTTATATTTTATTGGGGGGGGGGGGTAGTGGCTGTGGGAGAAATTTAATTCTATAACTACTTCACGGGGTATGACCCCCCCACCCCCACCCCCATCAGAAAATTGACACCGGTATGGGATTTCCGAAGGGGAAATTCTGCTATAGAGCTAGTTTTCCGGTGGAAATCTTTCTTTAGAGCCACTTTTCCGATTATTGATATTTAAAGAGCCACTCTTTTGCGTTAAACGCAATATTTTTTTTATACTGTCCTTAACGGGATTCTGTGTAAAAACGTATAATGATTAATATAGTTTTTGATTGATAGAATTAGGAAAAGTACCTTTTTGCATTTTTAACGGAAGTCAGTTCAGGTTAAACTTGATGAAGAAATATATGTTTATTGCGTTCAATTGCAAAAATTACTAACTTTAAATGGAATATAGTTTGCATTTAAAAGCAACAATATTATTGAGTTTAAACCCTGTAATTTTTCCGTTTGATCGGAATAATTTACTTTTGAGTTTATTCATTATGATATTAAAATTAAATTTTTCATTAATTGAACAGGATTACATTATTTGTAATAATATCTGGTTAATAATTCTATAATTATTAGCATTATTGAATGATTGTATATTGTTTAACGTCCCTCTTGAGAATTTTTCACTCATATGGAGACGTCACCGATGCCGGTGAAGAGCTTCAAATTTAGACCAATACTCGGCACTCAGGGCCATTGAGCAGTGAGGGTTCTTTATCGTGCCAACGTCTACCGTGACACGGGACCTACGTTTTTAAGGTCATATCCGAAAGACCCGTGACTTTCAATTCTAGTGTCGAGCGCTTGGCGAAGGAACAGTCACTACCTTTGTTTACGTCTTAGGTATGACGCGGCGCCGCGATCGAGAATCGAACCCGGGCCTCCCGATCACGAAGCGAACGCTCTACAACTAGGCTACCGTGACCGGTAATTACTAGCAGTAGAAATCGAATTGAAGTAATATTTAATTTTTCTGTAGGTGCATTATAATTGTTAATGTATGATTATCTTTGTTTTTTTAATGCTAATTATATAAATAGAAAATAACTACGTTAGAAATAATTGACAGTATAGCCTCATTTATCCGGATGCATTGCAATTGGTTACTAGTGAATTTGTCCGGAATGAGAAGCGTCCAGCCACCTGATAGTAGAAATCGAATTGAAGTAATATTTAATTTTTTTGTAGGTGCATTATAATTGTTAATGTATGATTATCTTCGTTTTTTTAATGCTAATTATATAAATAGAAAATAACTACGTTAGAAATAATTTACAGTATAGCCTCATTTATCCGGATGCATTGGTTCCTAGTGAATTTGTCCGGATATGAGAAGCGTCCAGCCACCTGAATTTCCAGTTAAAAGAGACAAAATAACTTTTAAATATCCGTTTCGATGACAAATCATATCATAACCGGGTCAACCTCATTCTGGACTCCAGCCTTAATTGATGTTAAATCCTAACCAGCAAAGGTTTAGGATGGCAGAGTCCCGAATGCCATTGGGCCGATCATGCATAATATAATGTCCTATCGTTTCTCTCACACAATAATTTGTTTCTTTTTCTAAGCAGCTCTTGTTATGATACTAGTAAGTGTGTGTCCTCTCGTTTCTCTCACACACAAATTTCTGTTAGGTATGTATTTTTATGCAATTTTTGTTTTATGATACTTACATGTCTTTCAGGGGAGATAATTGAGATAAGTATGGCCAATCAAAGTTTTACATAAAAATATATAGGTAAATTCTTTATAAATCTTCTTCTAAAGAGGCCCTGTACCTGGAACGATGAAACTTATAGGGAAGAATCCTCAGGTAGTGTAGATTCAGATTTATTCAAATCATGACATCCAGGGAACACAATGGCTGATCAAAGTTTTACATAGAAATATATCGGAAAATTCTTTAAAAAGCTTTTTCTCAAGAATAGCAAAGGCATGAATGATCAAATTTATATGAAAACATCCTCAGGTAGTGTAGATTCAGATTTGCTCAAATTATGACCCCTGGAGATAGGGCGAGGCCACAATTGCCGATCATTGTTTTGCATGAAAATATACACGTATTAGAAAATTCTTTAAAAAATTTCTTCTAAATAATAGCAAAGAATGATCGTATTTATATGGAAGCATCTTCAGGTAGAGTAGATTCGTTTGTTTTTTTTTCAAATTATGACCCCTGGAGTAGGAAAGGGCCACAATGGGTGATCAAAGTGTTAAATATAGTAAGAAATATAAGGAAAATTCTTTAAAAATCTACTTCTCAAGAATAGCAAAGGGAGGCTTGATTGATCATATCTTTATGGAAGCATTCTCAGGTAAAGGACATTCAATTTTGTTACATCATAACCCCTGAGGGTAGGGCGGGGCCACAACATGGAATCCAAGTTTTGCATAGAATCATTTAGAAAACAATCTTTAAAAATCTTGTTTCAGGAATAACAAAGCCAAGATTAGTCCTATTCATATGGAAGCATTCTCAGGTAGTCCAGATACAATTTTGTTCAAGTCATGACCCTGGGAATAGGGCGGGGCCAAAGTGTGAGTTTAAATGTAAAGGGCAATAACGCCGCAGGTAGAAAAATGTAAGCATCCTTAGTGTAGATTCAAGTTTGTTCAAATAATACCCTTTCCGTTTTAAGGATTGGTTGGGACAACTATTGTGTTTAAACTTTTCAATAATAAACGGATTTCTGCTTTTTTCCATGCCACATTGCTCAGGTTAGCGATGTGGCCAATTGGTCTCTTGTTAAAACATGTTTTTTTTTTAATAATTTTTTTATAAGATTAGCTTTAATCAAAACAAACATTACATATTGAGCCAGCATGAGGCCAGAGTTAATAATTGTTAAAAACACATGCCGATTTTCTGTCCTCGATGATATTGGAAATTTTTTTTTTTAATTCTCAGAAAAGCACATGTACCCTTATTTTTTTTAAAATTCATTGATTGCTTGTATGTTGTTTCAAATGTACGAGGGTTGTCTCAAAAAGTCGTAGACAATGTTTATAATTTTGTAAACATGCAACCAATACTTACCAAATTTTGCAAAGTCATAATATATTCAATGCTTTTTTTTTGAAATTATGAATTTTGAACTATAAATAGAAACAGACAGTAGTGTATCAGAATAAGTCCCTTAGTCAAGAGTGGTCTATCACTTTAAAAAAAATGAATGCTGATAGATGCGAGGAAAGCAGACAAAGAGATCATGACGTTATAAAAGATGTAATTTATGCTTGCTTACGTGCACCGGTATACACTTACATTCTTTCTATATACATTTTAAAATAATATTCTAATTAGATGTAATATCATCATGAAACGTGAAATGCATGATCATAGAAAGTTACTTTTTACTATGACAAGGAGGAGAGGAATTTAATTAGCAAAGAGAAACTAAACTGTTTTCCCAGATGTCTACGACTATTTGGGAAAACCCTCGTATGTTGGCTCAAACAATGTTCTTCATATGGAACGCCACAACTTGCCCGTGGAGAGCTACAATTTTTTGTCATATACTCGGCAATTCAGCAGTAAGGGGTCTTTTCGCGCCAGTATGTATCTACTGCGACACGGGACCTCAGTTTATACAGTCTCATCCGAAGGACTTGTCTCTACGTTCAACAGTGGGGTTTGAACACGCGATGTAAGCATCAACTCCTTACTTCTAGACTCTACAGCACAAGGGTGACATTGTGCTTTATTAAAAGAGAACAAAGCCTTATTTTAAATCATTTCTATTGATGATTTTTCAACATTCGTCTAAAAATGAGTCTGCATTTTAGACACTTCTTCTGATTTTCATGTCAGCAAACATCAGTGAATATCTATATCCTTTCCAGTCAAACCAGTTTATACCATCAGCATACGATTTATGTTTTCCTTTCAAGTAGAGACCGTTTAAGTTGGAGTAATGACAAACTTTATACCACCATCCACCTTTAAATTTATTTGCACAGTCTAGCGCATTATCACGATCCTTGGTGACGAATTTGCCTTGAGTATGGGAAGAGAATGAGTCTCCTAAAGAAAAAAAAAACATTGTTGTGATTAAGATAACAATTATGTCATCAGATTTTGTTTTACATAAAATAATGACGTAATCAAATAATGATATACATAAAATAATAACGTAATCAAATAATGATATACATGAAATAATGACACAGGGGACATACCAGCATCTCCACTATAGCCGGAGACGTTCAAAATATATCCCGACTCCTCGTTTCCAAGACTGAATGTTTTGTAGCGCGCATGTTTAGAATTTTCTGAAAAATCCTTTAAGGCAATTCTTAATGTGTAATTCCCTGATTCTGTTATTGTATGGATTTTGTCATTTCCTGTTAGAGAAAAATAACGAGAAAACAATCTTCATTCCTATTCACTTACATGATTCTGATTGAAACAAAAAATGCCGAGTGGATCCCTAGTACTTGGCATTTGCATGTGTTAATGCATCTCAAAAGAAGAGTCTTCCATATTTCTTTTATTATAAAATGAATAACAAAAGGTAGGGATAAATATCATTAATTGTTTCAAGTAATAAAGCCTAGTAAAAAAATTCAAACAAGATTATTTCCATCAAAAAATGTGATGAATGAATATGGACACGTATATTGTACTATACCTAGCCAAAACTCATTTGACAGATTCCCAAATCCAATTTTGTAGTCATTCCAGGTCCTGAAGAAATCTTCAGATCCATCCTGTCTCCTTTGTATCACCTTGGGTAAAATTTGTAGATAAAAGAACAGGTGCTGCTTTTTGATTCGCTTTTTAAATAAACCACTGATTCATTCTTTTGGTTATTAAGTAAGCTTATCAAGATTATTATTGACCGAGAGTAGAAGTCAAGCCGTTATGAGAGTTATATGTCTGTTAGCATTTTAAAACTTTATGGGTACTATAATATCTTATGGTAAATAACGAGATAGAACACGAATGTACTTTCATACTAAAAATTGTTGCCTTATATTGGCATTAAATCTCATAAATGATATCTAACTCGACGGCAAGAAAAGCTGTTAACATTGTTTGAAAGGACAAATTAAAATAAAATATAGATTGACTCCTCAATGTTATAAAAAAAATCGCCTATCAAATCCCAGAAGGCTGGTATACAATGAATTTACCTATTCTTTAAATTCACTTAATAAAGATTCAATAAGTGTATGATTATAAAGATTTGAAAAATATAAACAAGTGCTAGCTGTCATTTTCAATTTAATGACTCGTGAGTATACACGACATTGGTTTTCAAATCAATTTCACAGTTGGCTTAGTAGAAAAACACAGCGAATGTAAATATTCGCATTTCTTTGCTGCAAAACTATAGCTTATCATCGTAGATTAAAAAAAATTGATTATTGTGAACTATTTTTGTTTCCGGAATAAGCTGTTCCAAAGGCTGTTCTATGAATTGCAACTTACATGAAGGATTAGACGGGAATTTAAAATATCAAAATTGCTGAAAATACAAGAATAAAAAATGTAAATATGAGAATTTAATAATCATTTTTGAAATATGCAGTCTCATAACTGCAATGGTGTGTGCAAACAAATTGAGAAAGTTATGAGACTGCAACTCTGAAAAAATGATAATTCAATATAATGTTAATTACCGTCCACCCCCCACCGTCCGTCTTTTGGTCACAGAAAACCTCGAATCTAGATTCCTTCGTTGGGAAAATAGTGTACACCCTACTCTCCCTGTGACCTTGTAGCAAGATATCCTGACAGTCTCTTGGATAACAAATACCACACATGTCTATGAAAATAAGCATAATTACACCGTGATACATACATGTATTTTTTTTTAATTCAAATGTTTGTTTCAATATGAAAGATTGAACTGAAATTAAAACAAAAATAATCACAAAAGATTCCATAAGTAAAGTTGTCGATATTTCCTATTTAATGGGTGCAAATAAACAAATAAATAAATATAACAGCTATTAAATAAATTATTTCGATCTAGTTGAAATTTGTCGAAACGTATACATAGGACCATATAAGACGAATTATATATATATATATGTTCTTAAAATAATACTCACTAAACGACTCTTGGAACAAAACATAAGACAGGGTGAAAATTTGACAATAAATATGCTACTTATATTGTAGATACAATGTAACCAGTTTGGGGAATATTGATCAAGATAACAAATAGCATCAACAATTGCTGAAATGTACGTTCTTGACTTATTTAACATAAATAATCAAGTCTGCACGCTTTAATTTTATGTGGTTCACGTAAGAAATAACTCTTTATTATGAATGGAAATATGAATATAAACCTGTTTCTTACAAAAAATCATATTTTTATTTAATGATAAAGCATAATAATAATAATGTCTATGCTTTGTGACCATCATCAATTAATATTGTAATCATAATAATGTTTTGGTTCATTGGCTTTTTTTTTAGATTTGAACATACGTTTCACAACATATGACTAATTTTATCTTTTTTAAATTCCGCATTAAGACAAAATTCACTGAATTGACAATTTATTAAAAGCTTAGAAAATATATTATAAATATGTTTTATTATGTGACCTAATTTTGCAAACTCATTGTCAATGGCTCGCTACCGATATACCGAGTTACTCCCCGTTACTCCGCTCTTCAGTATCGATGGGTAGTTCCGGTTCGATTGGCTCTGCTGTAAACAAACTACGTTCAGTGTATTCAGTCAAATATAACGAACTACAAGGTAAAGAAAATTTGAGTATGATTATTAAAAGGTGTTACAATAAGGCAAGATGCAAAAGAATACACATCAACTGTACTTTTCAAACATAATTAGCAAGAAATTCTGAAATTGGAGAATAAAAACGTTACGTATGTTTGTGTAAAATCTGTGCTGGGGGAATTCCAAATTTAAAAATAGAAGTTGTTACATGATGTGTGTGATCGGCTGCAATACTTTTAATTTAATCAGATTTCTGACTTTAAATTAATAAATTGAATATTTTATAAAGTGATGCGTATACATTTTTACCTATATTATTATAAAAGTAGTACTATTAAACCTCATCAAAGCAAATTTTCACGTGTGATGTTATAACTTTAGGTCAATCCATGTATGGGTGGTGGACGTCGATATTGCGTTTTGTGTTCGCACTACCAGGGCCAAGTCACTGAAAACAATGAAAAAATTACCTTGCACAGAATTCCAGCAGGTTCAAGTGAAAGTGATAAGAAAAGAAGGGAAAGCTGGGTTCAGCGCATCAGATTCATTCGCCCAAATGCTCCTATCTCAGACAATACTAGAATATGCAATTTACATTTTGATAATAACATCTGTACTAAATCATCAGTGCCTACTAAACTGAACCTAAAATATGCAAAACCAGAAACTGAACGTAGACCCCTGGTGCGAATATCTCCAGTAAATAAAACTTTACCACCAATTAAGGAAGATGAAAACCATGATCCTGACACACAACATGAACAAATAAGTGCAAATACAAGTAGATCTAACAGCAGCTGTGAAGCTCAAATACAGGTTGGTTCATCAGATGTTAAATTAACATGTACTGCTGAAATCCAAGCTCAGTTTCCATTGATGAAACCTGAAGATATATTCCAAAATGATGACAAAACTAGATTTTACACTGGTTTTCCGAATTACAAGACATTTAAATTAATGTTTGATGTACTAATGAAACATGGCGGAGATAGATTAACATACTGGGAAGGGGAATTGCGCTCTATAGATGGTGACAATAGGAAGTACAATGACCCAAATTTTTTTAAACCTGGAAGGAAAAGAAAATTGAGACCCATCGACGAATTTTATATGGTTTGTCTAAGGCTAAGACTAGGCATGCTGCAGGAACATTTGGCTGATATGTTTTTTGTGTCAGTCATGACTGTTTCAAGAATTCTAAATACTTGGTTAAATTTCATGTATGACCATTACAAGGGGATGATACCTTGGCCAACAAGGGAGCAAATTTTAGCAAATTTACCAAAGGCATTTGTTGAAATGCAAACTGTGAGAATTGTTATTGATGCCACAGAATTTTTTTGTGAAAAACCAGGAAATTTGACAGCACAATATTTAACTTGGAGTGAGTACAAACACCATAACACATTTAAAGTATTAATAGGTGTTGCACCAAATGGTTTAGTTACATTTGTGTCAAGAGTCTGGGGTGGTCATACATCTGATCGTCATATTGTGCAGAAAGATGGAGACTTACTACTACCACATCTTCAAAGTGACGACATTATTTTAGCCGACAAAGGCTTCACAATTGCCGACTTGCTACCATGTGATATTGGACTAAACATGCCACCATTTGTGTCCTCATCAAAGCAGATGACAGCAGATGAATTCTTCAAAACTCAACAGATTGCTCAGCCAAGAATTGTTGTTGAGATGAAGATGGAGCAAATAAAAAACTTTAAGATATTACAGACTATTTTGCCTCTCTCCGAAGCACATCTTGCAGAGCAGATTATTTTAATTTGTACTGCCATGACAAACTTGTATGAACCACTGCTTAGATGAGTTGTTTGAATCATTCATAAACTTATTAAAACAATACTGTGTATAACTCATATAGTGCTAATGCTTTTGTGATTTAATAAACTGGTAATATCATGTGCTTTATTTCCTATTTTATTATCAATGCAATTCTGACAAAAAAATGAATATATGACAAAGCATGTATTACAAATTTTGCCCCTTTTCATTGATATAAGGATCAGTCAATATAACTGCTTTCCACGTTTCACCCTGCGAGTGTAAATTTCAGCTACAATGTTTCTGGTATAAAAATATTTCAATTTAAATAACATGTTATTGTGCCAGTAAGTCTGATCAAATTCAATTCTTTCTGTGGAAATTCCTTTTTTGGTCCAAATAACAAAATCTGCCCACTGGATATCTAATACTGCCATCTGGCCCATAACCTGGTAGAAATAATTATGTTGTCTTTTCAGATACAACTTTTCATCACGCAATTCACAACAAAATGATGGGTTACTGGCACATTCCTTTGGAATTTTTTTTCTCCACTTATCTTCTTTTCTCCCATACGGACACTTGATCTCAACAACTCCAGTTCCACATATGGAGCATTGAACTTTTCCATCAACACTTGCTCCCAAAAATGGATGCTTATTGCTAACATACAGTCCCATGTCTTCGACAAAAACATCACCTCTGCAGTTTTTTCTGTGATTCTGTACATACTGCCTACGGGCTTTACATTCATATTTTTTACCATGAGAAATACTGGAAGTGTTTGGTGGAGTATTGTACCCACAGAGTACTTTGACCAAATTTTCTGGAGGAGTTTCTTCTTTTCTCTTACAAATAGAACCAAAATTAGACGCAGTCAATACACAAGTTCTGGCTTCTTTCCAATTTTTATTGTTGGCTTGACCACGTGTTGAGTTGTTCAATTCAGACACAGTTAAGGGAGGTACTTCTAACCTGTTCACAAAGTCAATAAATTCTGACTGACACACTGCAGAGTTTAAATCAACACTATCCATAAACATGAAAGATGGTTCATAAATATTTAAAAAGGGTGTTATGTCTGCAGTCCTCGCACACATTGTTTGGTAAAGAACAGCTCCTGGATGAGCCTGCCCCAGTCCTTCCAGTATGTCTTTAAGAAAATTTTCAGGATCTTTACACGGGCCGGACATGTATACATCTGGATAAGGTTTCACTGGTGGATTATCAGATGTGAGAAACTTGATGTCTTGTAATCTTTTTGGACTTGGCGGTCTCTGAATTTCTTTGGGTTTTTTCCACTTACAATCACCTGAGGTACAGGGATTTTTTATTTTGACAACAGCAAATAAGGCGGCTCCAACATGGGCACAAAATCCAGCTTTTCCTGCTTTACAATTACAAGAGGATATTTCAATTTGTCCAGTTTTAATAATGGTAACATAGAGGCTGTAATGGTCATAATTTTTTCCTTCTATTTTTACTAAATGTCTCATACTTGGTCTACATTCTGCTGCAATACAACTGTATGTATGGTTAACATTATTCACTTTTATATTTCCAAGAAAATTTTCATCACAGAGTCTTCTTGCCTTTTTAAGCTGCCTTTTGCACTTTTTAGATTTACCTGAAACAGGATCTTTTGAATAGATAAAGTAATTAAGAATGTTCTCTTCCTTAACATCTGGACAATTCTCCGTTGTCAGCTCTGCCCACCCATCTTTAAGTTTTGACGGATTAGGAACATATTCATCATCCCCATCTGAACTGTCACTTGTGGCAGAAATATCTGTCTCACCAAAGTTCATTACTCTAATTATTCTGTTCACTAGAATGTCCTTATTTCCAGATTTTTTAAGACCTTTGTCTGCTAACCATTTTTGAAGATCTGATTTCTTCCATTTTAAAAGTATTTCAGGAGTTACAGGAGCATCACATGTATCAGAATCTGTCTCACTCATTCTGCAAATAATTTATACATATATGCATTAGTTTTCACTTTAATTTACATATATTCTGTTAAACAATATGTTGTTATTTTGTCTGTTGATTAATACTGAGGCACTCTGACAATATTGGCTTTTCAAAATAACCGGCATTACCTGCAAACTTTTACTATGTATTGTACATGTATATCATGTATATATGACATAAAATTCGGTGAAAATAAAATGTAGGGATGTAACAACATTTTCACAATTAAATATATATTTTACCAGTTTTCTATACCCTCGTATTAATTTTTACGCCAATCTGCATTATTTTGTTTCCGTGTGAGCCCAGAATTATACGAAACATATCAGCTGGGAAACTGCATATGCATAGCAGTATATAACACATGGTACAGGCCCCACGATACATAGGCACAATAAACTTGTAAAGATGATCAGTGATTCAGTCCCGTTACCCCCGGGTGTACTTTCAATAATACCGATAATTCAATTGAGGATTAAATATTTCTTACCTGTACTGTATTGTTAACTCTTCTCGTGAAGCAGAAAGGAAAGCGTTTGTAAACAGTATTGTTTACACGTGACGCCATGCACCGGAACTACCCAGCGTTGCGCCACCTTTCGGATACGAGCTCTGCCAGGAGCATTCACTCTGTATATCGGTAGCGAACCATTGCTTTGTAATGAAAAAATAATAAAGTATTGATTTCATTTTAATCATTTTTTCTTCTTTGTAAAGAGAATCACAAATTATACATAGACCTGATTGTTGGATTTTAACTTTAATATGGACATGCAAGATATGCAATCCAAAGTCAAATGAAAAAAAAAACAAAATTCAGATTACTTTCCCTACAGCTCTGTACTAAACCATGCAATGACATCAATTCTTGTTTCTTTGCTCTCATATCTTCATCTTTTGTCGCCCGCCTGGCGCAGTGATTAGAGCGACTGCTCTAGAGTTGCAAGGTAATGAGTAAATCCTTCCGTCGCGGGTTCAAATCCCACTGTGGGACGTGGAGACCTATCCTTCTTTTGAGACTGTATAAACTGAGGTCCCGTGTGGTAGTAGATGCTGGCACGAAACAGATCCCTCCCTGATCAATGGCCTTAAGTTCTGAGTATAGGACAATATTTGGGGCTCTCCGCCGGCAAGTGATATCGTTTCTATATCAGTGAAAAATTCTCAAGGAGGGACGTTAAACGATATACAATCAATCTGTTGTAGCCCATTCTATGTATTTTACCATTTTAGATTCCCTCAAATTGTTTCATGTTTATTGAAAGTACCTTGTAGCTGTTTAACAAGTTGTGAGGCACGTAAAAGGGAAGTCTTTTCAGTCACACATGGGTCCGTTGGTTCAGGTATATTTGCAGTTGTCGATACGAAAAATAGTGCAAATAAAACGATGCTCATTTTCTTGCTTATCATTTGTGATCTAGTTTAAAATTAAAATTCAATTAAGGAATGTTTGTAAGTTTTGTGAGAGTTATTTGTGTGTAAGTTATACAGACTTGCCATGTAGGCATATTTCATGAAGTACTAACAAAAATATCCCTACGTGCAAGTCTGTATGATTCACATACCAATAATTCACACAGAACTTAAAAACATTCACCCGTATTTACATTTTACATACTTAAAGCAATGAAAATATACTCAATATTCTAATTCCTGCCCTATATTATAGCACTTTTACTAAGTTAACGTTCCACCAACACCATTGTGAAGTCACATTAACGCACGTTTCTCCGTGTATATTTCTACGCGTGATTATACACGAAAATGGTATTCAAATCCATTTCACAGTTGGCTTTACAGAAAAACATAGCGAATGTAAATATAACATAATGAAATACAAATATTAAGTCCAAATTAAGAAAACAATGTCTTCTACATTTGTTTTTATTTATGTTTTCAAATAATACAATATCATTTCTTACACAGAAAAGCGTCTCAGCAAATTAAAAACTCGGTAAAATTGTTTGCAAGAGTGAAAGGTCAATACTACATTGATACGAAAATAACTGGGTACATGTTTTACAGCTTTTATTTCATTTTTATTGATTCATAAGTTATTAACGTTAAATCTGGTTCAAAGTATTTAAAAACATAATGATAATTAAAAAAATGAAATAAAATAATAACTTAAATCTTTGAAATAATATCTTCTATATCTAGGACTCAAAATCTTAAGAAATATTTTTTTTTTGTTGAATCATTGATTGATTTAATATTTATGTTATTTTTTTACGAACATTCTTTAGATTTTGTTCTGAGCTGAATACATGTACCTCTTATTTATTTTAAATCTTGTAAAGAATATAAATAACGGAATCAATTGACAATTTTATGATAAAATCTGAAGAATGAAAAACAGATTTTTGAATTTTCAACTCACCTTTGATTCGTATGTTTGTTATCTATAGCAAGTAAGATGTATAAGTTTAGTTCTACTGCTTGCTTTATTCCTTTATTTTCTAATAATCGTGACTTTTTTAGTAGAAATATGCATCATATTTGTTGCGCATGTGGTAAAAATCGTGACTCATTTCTCAAATTACCTCAAGCTTAATTTCAAAAGTCATGTATAGTTCCTGACTCCAACTGCTGGCTTCTAGTTGATCATGGGAAGACATTTACCCCTAGGCTATGACATTGACTGATATCGACAAACTAATTGAGAGAGTGACATTCTGTCATACTTTACGTCTTAGAGATAAAAACAGTGTTCAAGCTTAAAAGTCTATAAAACAATACGTATTTGGAGCAAAGCGAACACTGGCCTCTTCAGCATAAGTGAGATAAGTTGACATTGCCGAGTGGCCACAACATGGTGACCGATGACAACAGCTGTGTGCTCCTTGTCATCGGAAATAATGGGAATTCTTTCAACAATTAACTGTGTAATTATAAATACTGTAAAATCACACGTTTTCTTGTGGTCAGATTTTCGAAGATTGGATGCATAATATTGATCTGGGCGGATTTGATATTGCTGTTGAAGAATATTAAAAAATAATTTATGAAAATTTTCCATTTCGTGGTGGTCATGAAGTCGTTGGTCCCTCCATACTTCTAAAACAAGAAAATTCAATTCTCACGAAATTTACTGATTTCACACTAATGGCCTAACAATCAACCACGACTGAGGCATAGGTTTTGATTTGGATCTCATATGTTCAAAGACTTGATGCAACCATGAAAACGCATGCAACGAATGCAAAAAGTGTCCGAAATGAAACATTCCGATCGTAAAGTCTTGTAAAATGCTCGTGTGCCAACTGTAAATGGGCCTTTAAGCATACATTTAATATATAGTATATACTATATATAAAATATAGTATAAACCAAGAAAGTTTAAATCTAAAATCTAAATCAATAAAGATTTTATCAACATTTTTATAAATATAACAGAAATGAGGCCCTCCACCTGCAAGCCGTGGTGTCTCAATATGAGTGAAAAAAAAATCAAGAGGAAAGGCAACAATCAAACAACCAATTTATGCTAAAAATTCATAAACATTTTTATCTTTGATCAGAGAGAGAGAGAGAGCTCTCGCTGTTTTCTGTCTTTATGTCTTTCTCTCTCTCTCTCTCTCTCTCTCTCTCTCTCTCTCTCTCTCTCTCTCTCTCTCTCTCTCTCTCTCTCTCTCTCTCTCTCTCTCTCTCTCTCTCTCTCTCTCTCTGATCAGGATGTTTAGTAGAATATATCGAATAGTGATCGCTCTTCGCTCTTAAAAAAATCTATAAGCAAAAGAAATTTATGAAGGTGTTAAACATGAAACAAAGGAAATACCAGAGTTGGGATAAGGTGCCTAGGGGGAGTACGTATTCCCTGTTCACCAACCTGGTCACCGGTCACACCTGACGTGATGAGCTAATGTATCGCAGACAATAAAAAAGTTACATAATACTTTCAACTTACCTTTCCAAAGGAAAGGTAGTATATAAGCAAGAAAAAATATTGAGGGTTGGGACAAGATAAACGATTCTTAAATTCTCGCCTCGTCCTAACAAATATCACGTTTGTTCATTTAAAAAGAAAAATGCAGTATATTTGATGGTAAAAAATGCCTAATTCCTAAAACATGTCTAATCAATCTCAGACTCAAACCCAACATCTCCTCTCAATCGTGGCATCGCTTTACCTTTTCGATATTTCATTCAGATAGATTGTATATGCACACACCTACAGGTATTGTCCAGGTGACATTGTCAGGTTTGAAAAACGTCCCAACCGGGCCTCAAACATAAGGTTTTGAGGGTTCCTTGATTTTTACTTGATTTATTTAAGGGATCTTTTCAAGTTTCGAGTGAATTATTAGTGTGCAAATAACATAGACTTGATACGTAGGATTAAAATTATGCATCCGTGCAAGTCTTATGTGATTTACACACAAATATTTCACACAAATCTTGAAATTATACCTAATTTTAACACTTTACATGTTTGAAAGTACCAATAATATACTTAATATTTAAATTTCTCGCTGCAATATATCGTTGCATGTTTACTAACGTCGCTGTATCTTCTTTGTGATGTCACGCTAGCACACGTTTCTCCGTATATATTTCTAAGCGAGAGTATATACGAATACTGAATTTAAATCAATTTCACAGTTGGTTAACTAAAAAAATACAGCGAATGTAAATATTGACTGATATTCATATTCATATCAATGTTACCCTAAATACTCTAACAAACTGAGCATCGTGTCAGAATATGGATTATATTTTACATCTTTGTAAAGTAAGAATAAAAGTGTTCTCTATGTAAATCATAATGAGTCTGAATCAATAATAAAATTGTGTTTTAAAAAAGTACAATAATTTAAAGAAATCAAAAGAAGACAGTTTCTTGTCACGTACTATTGGAAAAACTTACAAACAAAAACATATGCTCCAAAAAAAGAAAAAAGAAAAAGAAACGCATATTGTTTTAGTCTTCAAACAAATTTTGAAAATATACAAGAAGCAACTATCTTCTTTTTATCATTGGATCCCTGTTACCTATGTAAAGGGCAAGGTGGGCTTTTAAAACCTAAGTGTTGAATTATCTCTCTTGATTCAACGTATTTATAAAAGTAGTGTTTTCACGATTTCTTCTAAATCGGTCGTCTATTTTCATTGATATTTTGAATTTAAAGAAACAATAAACACTACTATTAAACCCATATTTAAGATTTGAATGCAATGTTGATACTGCAGCGCTTTGCCTAAACAAAGATAAACATAACCAGGCTGACGATGATACTAACCGGAGCTACGCAACAGAAGTAATGCAACTGCATATGGTATAATACATCAATGAGCTTTGCGGCCGTTAAACTAAGTGGAAAGACCAAGAACTGGCCGTCCACGGGTAACCACACTCAGGCAGGACCGCCAGACCCCCCGCCTTTCAGCACCTAAAGCGATTCAGAAGTGCTGTTAAAATTGTGCTACAATTGCCAGATAAAAAAATCAGCATAGAAGTGCAGGAATTGTTCGCAAGAGACTGAGAGGAGCTGGTATTCGTGCACGACATCCGTACATAGAAAATCCACCAGCGCGTAGACGTCGCAAAAGGCATGTGTATAGGTTAAGACAATGACATAAACGTTACTTTTCTACTTGCAACAAAGGACATGTTTGATTTGTATCAAAACCCTCCAAAATCACTTTTAAAAAAAAATAGGGATTACTGCATACATGTTAACTCTCCCGATTTAGGCGGGAGTCTACCGCTTTTTCACTCCATCTCCCGCCTACCGATTTAATTCAGAAATCTACCGCTTTTCTACAAAAGCTGCGTCTAAAGTATTTTTGGTTCGCTTGGGAATCCATTTTTGAAGCCACTCTCATAAAATCTCGCTAGATATCGCGTGATTTGACTCGGAATCATACAAACGCTTTTTTTTGTACATAGATTTCAAGCACGGATTTGACAACGACAACAACACAAGACTACCAGTGATTACATTGGTTACGATAAATTAATCAACATCCCTGCCATGAAAAAGGAGATACAGCTTTTAAGAATTAGATGAAAACATTTTACATCGTCTTTAAAAGCACAGAAAGTCACAACTTTATCAATAAAGTCAATAGAAATCACTCGATTGACCAAGCCATGTGGCACATCTCTACTTTCGTTTTCGATCATCGCGGGAAATCTGATTTATATAACGAAAGATAGGAACTTGTATTAGATCTAGATTAAACCATGTCATCATTTGTTTTGTTTAAAAACTGAATGAACATTCAGAATTATTGCTTCTAGGCTATATCAGCAAAGATCACTCTTCAAAAGGCAAAGTAAAGCAGCCAATCCAAGCAAAATGATGAGCATGAAAAATATTTTAATTTGTACAATTTATGTCAAACTTAAGGTGTTTCTGTCTTCTTCTTTGCTGTTGATATTTAAGATTAATTAGTGTAGGTACCTGATTTCATTTAAGGCTTATAATATACATGTATATTACATGAAAGATATCGATAATCCAAGCGTTAAACAACACGCGCGCAATGCTACCGCTTTCGAGGTCTGAATCTCCCTATTTTTCATCACAATAGGTTAACATGTATGGGATTAGACTGAAAACTAAGATTTTCGTGTTTGATCTGAATATGCGTTTCTTTTTTTGTTGAGTATATATATAAATTTCTTACGTGTTGGTGAACATTGCTTTATCTCACACTTAATCTACCATTTGGAAACAAGTTAAAATGCAATGACTAAATAACAATCAAATTCAGGTACATTTAAGATAAGTATCTGGATTGCCTATTGACCGAATTGTCAGCATCTCATCATTTAATAACGATTCGGCGTATCAAATTAATAACATTTCACACAATTATTTATGTCCGAGCGACCAATAGACCAGAATTTTTTTCCGTAGTTCCAGGGAAGAGCTCAGTATTTCTATTGCTCGAGGCCAGTGGCCTATAAAGGTATAAATGAGTGTTTGTCTGCCTCAGACTTATGGACATTGTTAAATATAAACCTGAAACCCAGACGGATTTTTCTTCCGAAAAACGTTGCCAGTCCAATGGATCGCAGTATATTGACTGTCAGTACAATAGACGGGTTTCAAAAGAAAAACTGAATACACTCACAGAATAGATGAAAATATTATGCAATTATGTTAATTTTTGAGGCTGTGCTAGGAACAAGATTTAAAGACAGTTTTAGGTCACAAGGAGAATGCTAAACTTAGACCATTTGAAAATGTTGAAAAATTGCAAATTTTCTTTAATAAATTCATTGTATGATGCTATGCATTTGGTCTATACAAATCCAAATTCTAGTCCCTCCAATTGAGTTCTAAATATTTTCGAGAAAAAAAATGCATAAAAACAACATAATAATGAAATTTCTTTATTTAAGTTTCTGGAGAGTAGTATTCCTTATTTCGGTCTTCATTTAAAGTCTTTTTAATTTCCTGATTTTCATGTCAGCAAACATCAGGGAATAGTGATATCCTAGCCAAGTAGACCAGTTAACACCATTAGCCTACGATGTGTGTTTTCCTTTCAAGTACAGACCATTTAAATTAGCCGCATGACAACCTCTGTACCACTATTCACATTTGTATAGATTTGCACAAGTCCCAATATTATCCCGATCCTTTGTGACAAATTTTAAGCTATTATGTACAGGCGAAAGGGAGTCGCCTGAAGAAAAAATAAGCTGAAATTAGTGTAGGAGGAAAGGAAAAAGGCACGAAGATATATGGTTGGACCGGGAATCGAACCTCAGACCTCTGTATTACTACTCAGGTGCTCTAACCACTGAGCTATCCAGATAGAGATTCACAGTCCCTGCAGCCCAAATTCGTCATAAGAAACATTAACATGCATTAATCAGAAAAGTATATTAACTTAAAATAGTGATGCAAACAAACTTACCAGCATCTCCACTGTAACCCGAGATTTTCAAAACATATCCCGATTCCTCATTTCCGACATTGAAGGTGCTGTAGCTTGCATGTCGTGAATTTCCTAAGAAATCCTTCAAGCCGATTCGTAAAGTGTAATTTCCTGAATTTTTAATCGTGTGGATTTTGTCATTCCCTGTCAAAAAATGTGTCATTTGTTCATAAAGATTGTTTTGCATCATTTAACATATGTGTTTGCATTTCTCCAAAAAAAAGTCTGAACAAAATTATGATAAGCAAAGCCAATCTTGTGTTAGGCTTATGATTTTATTAAATACTTATTAAATTTAACTTATCTAATTAAACCAACGTTTAATAAGGATTCAAATTCTAATAAAGGAAACAAATAAATTCAAGATGATACAGATCTTAACGATTCTCTTAAAAATCACCAATTGCATTTGCTAGACCTAAAAGTATATGCTAATATATATACTGCATAATTAATCTTTTTAATTAATTACTCCCATTGACCTTTCTTTCAAGTTTTCACTTTTTTTACTATCATGACAGAAAAAATTTTATGCTTTTAAAATATTTGCTAATTGAAGTAGGTGAAAAGTGAATTATTTTTAATTGAAATAATACGTCTTTGCCTTAATGAAAACGTTTGCTTCAAGTCAACTACCACTAATACATGTGTGTATACCAAAATTCATTTGATAAGTTCCCGAACCCGTTCGTGTACTCATTCCAGGTTCTGAAAAAATCCTCCGATCCATCCTGTCTCCTTTGTATTACCTGTTAATGGTACAATTCATTTAATACACTTATAACTTATAAAATAAAAAAAAAATAATCTTGAAAAAAGTAAACGTTACTCAAGAGAACACGTACCTCAAAATATCTACTAGAATATGACAAAAATTGTTATCATGCAACAACTTAGAATTAGGAAATTGTGTATGTTATCAATTTCAATTTGATGTCATGTGATAATTACCGTCCACCCCGACCCTCTGTCTCCTGATCACAGAAAACCTCGAATCTTGACCCGTTATTTTGAGAAAATGTGTACACCTTACTTTCTGTATGGCCTTGTAGCAACAGGTCTTGACAGTCTTGTGGATATGACGTATTACAGGTGTCTATAAAAAATCCACCAAAAAAAAAACAATGATGAAAAAAATTCGAATTTTTCAATTACCAGTAACATAAGTGAATGCCTAGAAATGTCATTGGAAAAACAAATGTATAATTTGCAATAGCACTCGAAAAATCTATTGTATTGTACTTAAGGTTATGCAAACTGGGAAAAAACTCAAACTGGGAATAAACTTTTTATGTGAAACATTATTATCATTACAATTATTCATGAACCATATCTATTATTGTACGAAATATTTAGCTAAAAAATAAATTAGAAAAACAACTTTTATCAACATGTAAGGCAAAATTCATTGACATGTTTTTATTTGTTTGACCCATGAAAACATCCAACTTTGAGGGGTTTTCCTTCCATACATTCAGCATTTCTTAAAGAACTTAAAGAATATACTCGTACATTACTTACATTTTCAAATGTGAACAGATAGATCTATACGTGGATACCACCACAGTATATATGAACATTATTTAATTTAAAATATTTTTCTGAGTTAAAAATGATGCAAAATGAGAAAATTATTAGACATGTGCAGAATTTTGGCTGACATAGTGAATCATAATACAAAAGATCATGACGGCAATATATTTGATGCCACCTGAACAAATTCTGGCAAATCAGTGGTATGATGTTCTACATACATTTATCATCGTGGCATTTATCTCCCCTACAGCCCTTTGGGGATCCGGGTTAGAATAGATCCTCAATATCCCCTTGCTTGTCGTAAAAGGCGACTAAATTGGGCGGTTCTTCGGATGAGACCGTATAAACCGAGGCTCCGTGTCACAGCAGGTGTGGCACGATAAATTAAGATCCCTCCCTGCTCAAAAGCCGTAAGTGCCGAGCATAGGCCTAAATTTCCATATCAATGAAATATTCTGGAGATGGACGTTAAACAGTATACAATCAATCAATCAATCTCTCCTACTTGCAGGATAAATTATTTTTACATGCAACATGATTATATACATGTAAACATTCGATATATTTTCTGTAAATATTGTTTTCATGACAAATACCGGGTATTTATATTGATATGCAAGTTACCTATCTTTAACAAAATCATTTAAATATGGCTGCATTTAATTGCTTAAACCATTTTTTGACACCATACATACAAGATGCCAAATGAATATGAAGACATGTGACTTATTTATGTTAACATGCAATATAATAAAACTGTATAATTAAACTAAGCTGTAAAACTTGGAATGGTAAATACATACTGCGACATCAAATTTTCAGTCATTTTTAGGGGTACTTGACATTAAGAGAATATGAAAATTAAAAAAAAATTCTTCAAACATCGTCGTTTATAGACTTTATTGATTGAGTAGTATTAAGCAATACAAAAATACAAACATTTTTATTCAATTGTCATAAAAGATTAGTCCACGTTGAATAAAATGTAGGCAAATTAAGTATAGCTTTATTAATCAAATTTCAACACTAAATTTGTATAAAAAAAAAAAAAAAGATCAGAAGTCTTTGTCAGATAGTTTTCAATCTTTAGTATGATCAAGAAAATATCCAAATGATGATAAACTGTTATTTAAATATTTACCTTTCAACACAAACTAACGAGAGTTTGGTTATTTACCAATTTAACTTTTCTTGATCTTTTTGCATTTACAAAGAATTTGATTATTAAATGACTGTTTGGGGTACATGTAACCTTCAAATTTACTATACAATTTATTTTCGAAAAAAAAATTTTCTACTTTAAAATATCATATTTGATAGAAAAATTGAAATCCAACACAAATCATTCAAAATGTACATAAATACTTCATATATAATTATGAAAAGGAATGCACGTCATATCATAATAGACATCACAACATTTACGCACAATCGTCGACACATCTTTAAGTGAAATACACTTCATCGACAAATTATTCTATTTAGTTGGCAACTGAAGATTTCGTAGATTTTTTGCATTCCCTAAAATAAAATAATTGCATACTATTCACTTTGTCATTAAAAGTGGTGTAATTTCAATACATGGGATAGTTTTTGATTTGTTCACTTATAGTCAAGGTCAAGTAAATAAATTGAATATAGGCACATATAAAGAATATTTTGGTATGATTTCAAATTCTATTCCATGAATTTTAAAATGTTTTATTTTGTAAAATCTTCATTGTAGCTTTATAGTACAGGAAAATTAACATTATATTAGTTTTGACATCATAATAGGTCTAGTACAGGCTAAAAACATTCATTGGATGAGATGTCATACGATGTAGGTTCTAGGTTAAAGGGATATCATTATTCAAAAAGAAATTGACAAGTTAGTCAAATTGTGGATTGTTTAATATTCCTTGATAAACTTGAACGTGAACAGTATAATATAAATGCATTTCATTTTTTCCCTCTTTTAATTTGCCAGTGGGGCATATTCTCTTTTATCTTAATTTTCCATAATGTCTATCTTTTTTTAAGTATTCAGATTGTGAGAAATTCGAAATTAGATATCAAAATGTTTTTCGTAAAATTGATAAACATTAAGGGTTTTAAAGCAAAGTTTTATAGCTGTATATGCACACTGTTTCTCTTCAATGCTCCCAACCAAAGAAAATTAGATTTTTCATCATAACTCATGCTCCGTGGTCTGTTAATCCCTCTCTGGTGTATCTGTATCAGTGACAGAAAGTGACCGTCCTTGTCAATTATTTGCACTGCGTGGGTGCTATCGTCACAGACCATGATGTGTGATAGCGGGTTTGTACATACTCCACGTGGATTGAATCCTGATCCTAACGGGTGTCCTGTGTAGGAAAAGCGATGTCTTCCATCACGCTCTGTCACAACTACAGCTTTATGGCCAGAATCAGACACTATAATATCGCCATTGCAGTTCTCTGCGATGAAATTGGGAAGATCATATAATTTCTCACCTATTTTGTGATGTTGTATAGGATAATGTCTTGTCTTGTTATGCCGTGTAACCGTGGCTGTCTTTGTCGCATATATATACATACCAATTAGTAGATCTCCATTAGAGCGGGAGCAATACACACAGCGAAGTTGCCATTCTTCTGATTTTTTAATCAGTGTAGACACTGTTCTTTGATCACTAGATAGATTTTTAATGTTACCATAGATGTCTATATAAATGAGATCGCCAGCAATGTCAACAGTGTGCACTCCATAACCAAACCGTTTAATATCTGTCAACTGATAGAGTGTTTCACCTTCAGTGTTTGTTAAGATAAGATTGCTTGCCCAGTGATCATTGATCCAGACTCGGTCTGATGACACACAGGAAATATGGTCTATATATCTTAGACCTGTCACTTTGATAGATTTGTGAAACACGGGTGTAGACAACAGAAATTCATTTTTTACTTGTGTTTTTCCTGTGTCTATGAATTTGGTTATACTCAATAACTTAATCACATACTCCATATTAATTTCATCAGTCAGGTAGAACAGGGTATGTTGTGTAAGATTAAGATCATCCTTTATTTGAGAGAAGCATGTTTTCTTTAGAAATAAAATGAATCTTACTTGTTTGTTTGCTGATTGTTTAGAACTGAATTCATAGTTTTCTATGCTTGCAAGATGTTTGCATAATTTTCTCTTCTGTTTTTGCAATTTTTGCATCATATAACTTGCATATGTGATTTTAGCATCAAATATTACAGTGTCAATTAGATTTTTTATTCTCTTGGCTTTTTTCGGCAGTTGACGGTTGGAATTTTTTTTGTGATACGTTCCTATATCAGTTTTAATTTTTGCCAGGAGAAAACAACAATTATTTATCGTCTCACTTCTGATATTGTGAATGATTTTTCTTTGTTGTCGAAGTTTTGTTTTGTAAGCTGTTCTAATGTCCTGTACATGGTGGTAGCTGTGTTCTGTACATTTGAAACAGACAAGAAGTTTACACTGGTGACAAAACATTTCATAGGTTCTGTATGGATGTTTCACACAAGTATCTTGTTTTGGAATGAATTCAAATTTTTCACGGTATATTAGAAGTTCATGACCTTTAGTATCTAAATTAATAACATGTTGTTTTTTACACTGTAGACACAAGTCTATTTTACACGTGTTACAGTACAATTCTGTATCCCCGTGACATTGAGAACACTGCCGTATTTTACACTGGGTGATGAATCTTTGCTTGTTCATAGAGAATGTTGTAAAAATCTGCAAAATCAATTGTGAAAAATCTTATATACATGTACACTTTTTAAGATGAAAGAAGCAAAGTAAAACATTCTGTTTAACACATTAACAATTTAACTTTACAAAGAATTTGATGGTGATTTTGTAAAATTTAATATCACTCAAGCTGTGGTCTTTAATCCGATATCAAAATATTCAGAATGATGACATTTTGTCAATTCATAACATTTATTTTCATCAAAATTTTTCAACCTCTCAACTTGTATAACTTCCAAAGAAAGAAAAAAAATATGACATTTTTTTCATAACTCTTATGATAGCTTGTAAATAATGACGTGTAATTTACCATTAAGATACAATAATTCATACACTTAACTAACGTTGGGTTATTCATGGATTTGTTTTTCTACCAGAGAAAGCTTATACCAAGCATTGAGTTGACGTGAGCACATAGATCAATGATCTCATGTGTTTTGATAGTGACTCTCAGATTGCTTATTTGAGCCCCGCCGTAGGTCAATCAATACCCCGTGTTGTGTTAAAAAAGACGACGGAGTTCCTCTAACTCATTGACGATATTTAGATCAATTCATCTAATAATATGTTGAAAGTTTGTTCGTCACTTATTATAAAGTCATCTTTTTTACATTAGCATTTTTATATTCCTTTGTAAATTTATTGAGAAACTACTACATGGGATGCAGAAAACGACTGTTGTTACTCTATATTAAGATATTAACGACAATTCAGCAATCAAAAAAATTATTTGAGTATGCGTAATTAACAATATACAAAGTAATAGACGATCGATAAGAAGCAACTGACAACTAAACAGGTTCATATTCCACACCACGCCCAACAAAAGGGGCCGATTTACTTTAAAACCCCTCGTAAATGCCATGTTTTTGGTATCTGCTCTGCAGGATAAGGTAATTTTCAAAGCTGTTCTAAGGAATATTTTTCCTTTTGGAGATATTCATGATCTAAATACTTTTTTCACTTCATTTATTTTAACCTAGATTTCATTTATACCTTTCATTATGAATGTTTCTTTTTTTTGGGGGGGGGACCCTTTTAAGACATTATAAGGTTACAGTTACCATATAACATATCTTTGATTTTCATTCATATGATTGTAATTTTTGAAATCTATATGATACATTAATTTACATTGAAAACTCCGTGGAGAAAAAATTGTGTTAAGGGATTGCTGTATTACTACTAAATGTTTATTTGGATACTTGTTTGTTTCATTTGACAATGCTATTTATGTACATGCTTATTTATCAGGGAAACAGACCTTTCATCTCATTGATGAAGCAGCTAATCCTGGGAAAGGACCTAATAGTGTTATAAGCATGGTGCACCATTACTTTGACAAGTTTGGGCATGGAGAAACAGATCTCAAAGTTCACTTTGATTACTGTACAGGTCAAAATAAAAACAATGTCGTGTTATGGCATGGACTTTGGATAGTTTTGACAAAGGTTGATGCTGTATTGTTATAATTTCTGTAATAGGTAGTGTGTAATATGTACTACATTTCACCAGTTTTATTTAAGTGTTATCAACACTTTACTTGAATTTATTCAATATATATCAACATGATCAAGAGCATCTCAAGGAAAGTAAAGGAAAGAATATTAAGTTTTCAACATTTTCTTCACGGCTTCTCAGAACCACAGAATACTGGATGATGATAGTAGCTGGTCACACAAAATTTGAGACAGACTGGCATTTCGGTGTTTGGAAGGTGCACTGGAGAAACACCAATGCTGAAACAATACCACAGGTACTTTTATTTACAAGTACGTGAAAATAGTACATGTATCTAGTCATAATATAATATTGGGTCAAATTTTCTGTGATCAAGAAATAAGAGATTTTTATATATCATTTTCTGGAGTCTTTAAAAATCATTTTCCCTATGATTGTGTTTAAGGTGGTAGAATCCCTTAGCACTTCCAAGAGAAGTGGTCTTAATATACCACAGGTTGTAGGTGATGGTGAAGATCCTGCCTTGTTCTATGAATGGAAGAATTATTTACACGTGTACTTTAAACCTCTGAAATACCTAACCCACTACAACCAGGTATTTTTATTAAAACATGTTTGCTTCACTTGAAGTTTATGGAAAAGATTTACATGTTCTCTGGTTAAATCTGTACATTTTTTTAACATGTGATTTGTACATGTTTCAACATGTTTTTATCAAAGCATTTATGTTTTTTTTTAGTGTTGGAAAGTTGTGGTTGATTGTTTCATATACTACCTGGTTAATTCAGATTATTTATATGTATTAACTGTGACATGCACATGTAAATAACACTGTTTGATCAGTGTGTGTATGTTGGTTTGTTTAAAGCAAGGCAAGTTATGATTCACTGATGGGAATTGTTTTAATGTGTAATTATCAATGCCTATTTACATGTCTATTCCAAACGAATGCTCTAAGTGAGGGTTGCAATGCATAGCTGTAATTTTTCTATTCATTTTACCCTGTAACACTTTCATGATTATCTGCCAATATGTGATTATCCATATATTATAGTTTGCTAATTGCTTTATGCTTTGCATAAATTACTTATTTTCATGCTATACTGTTAAGGACAGATGATACAAACAAAAAAATGAATGCCTGGATTGGTATATATTTTTTGGCCTAATATCATTGCAAATGATGCAAATAATAAATTTCTAGAATATAAAGACATTGTAAACCTTTTTTGATGTACAAAATTATCCCCTTCTGAAACCATCCTTATTGATCTATTCAAATATTTTTCACTTTAAATTCAATTTTTGTCCAAATTTGAATAAAAAATTTAAAAATACGCGGTGAAAGTTATTCATTTTATTCATTTAAACATGACCCAAGTTGTTATTTTAAAATTCTTTGACAAAAGTTTCTTTGTATCATCTGTCCTTAAGGATGAGTCTAAATGTACATGTGTATCTACATTTTTGTTTTTGCATGTTCTTATAAAGTGTACTTTGCAATGAGATGGGCATTTTTTTCAGGATGTTTATTGTACATGTATTTATTTTCTCAGTTGTTTAAAGAAACTCTCAAAACCGCAAACTAAAGACTTGTAAATTTCATGACGGTGTTATGCCAACTTAGAGTGATTTGCCTTTAGAAAAAAAATTGTATATATCTTCCCAATGTAAATAAACAGTCATAATTTCTGTTCACTGAGTTGACATAAGGTACCTTAACTGTCTTTGAGCATTTTTTCAGGGAAATATGATAGGAACTTGATAAATTTGGTCTGTATACTTTTATATGACATAATTTCCTCCAAGCCAGAAAATATTTTATGTTAGTGTTAATAGCTTTCTTAAAAGTTGAAAATTTATGAGCACAGAATGTGCTTGAAATATTGAAAGTTTTATAAACACCGATTGTCTTTGAACTTTTGCAGAGATGATTTTGTTAATGAATAAAAAGTCTTATCTTATTTTGTTGCCATGACAATAATGGTTACAATTTCTGTACACTTCTTTAAAAAAATTCAATTCCATTCATTTTAAGAAAAAAGTGTATAATTAAGTCATTACTTTTCTTTGGTTTTAAATTTGAAGTTCAGATTAAATATCATAGGAATTTTGCATTTTCCCTGTTTTCAAAGTGTCTTTTTATGTATTAATTCTATAAAGGGTCAAGGAACAGATGTGGTAAGATTTTTAAAACCCCATCAGAGGGGACTCTGGGTTTTTGACAAAATTTTATTTACATAATGAAGATTTATAAAATGACAAAAACTCAAAATCTGAATTAGCTCATTTGGCTCTATTTTCCAAGTCGCAGTCAACGGTTCTATTTTTTGTTAAAAGGTTATATTTTTGTCACTGAACAGGACGCAAACAAATAAGTTGTTACAGGGATTTCAACAACCTCATTCAAAGTACTCATTCCGTACTATTTTCGTTTTCTTCATCACGACGAGGAGTGCACGACAGGTGTGCCCCTTCTACAATGAATGCTTACTTCTCCACGGAATCAGATTCCACCTTTGATTTGTTTGCTTAACTCTCGATTGTTTTATATTGATGGACATTTAAGCTCAATATTTGTTCGTTATCTCTATATTTTTTAGTCATAGTTCATTGTTCTAAGTTTAAATTTGAAAAGGGAGTACAACATCGATGTTTCTAGGCACTTTATTATCATGCTGGTAATTCAAGGAGCATGTATTTTTGCCCTGTTAAGGATTCGTAGTCTTTACAGATTTTTTTAGATCGATCCCTGTTGATAACTTTTTTTTTTATTTAAATTTTATTTTAACTTTCACATTTATATCAAACAAGTATATACAAAAGTATGTTCACAAATATATCTTCCTTCAAGTATCTACTATAGATAGTGTATATAAGTATTAAATTTACCGGAAGACATCCACATACACAAGTTCACATTTAATTAAACACATGTGAAAGTTGTTTGAATATAGGATAGAAAAAGGAGAAGAAGAAGAAAGAGAGAGAGAGGGAGAGAGAAAAGAACATTAAAAAGAGAAACTCAAAAACAAAAAAATAGTGTTGTTTTTTCTTTACATTAAGGGGGGTGTAAAGATTAAGATTTGTTTCATGAAAAAAGTTCATAAATACATGTAGACTTGTTGATAACTTTACTTTAACATTATAACATTAGTAGGTATTTTGTCTAAAAATATGCCAAATGTTGTTAGATTGTTATCATAAGCAGCTTTATTCGTGTTTTACTTTCTTATTGTCCGCAGTGGTGTAATGATTATAGTACCTTTACTCTAGAGACGCAGAGTAGGAAGTTGATCCCAGATTTCCGGATTTGAATTCCACTGCTGAACATTTAGAACGGTCCCTCGAATAATCCATATAAACCTAGGTCCCTTCGCTTGTCGCAGTAGTTGTTGGACATTTTCTATTACCTTAAAGCGCGTTCGTGCTGAGTATTGATTTTAAGAGAAGGAGCATATTTCTCCTTCTTTTTTTTGAAAATTTCTGAAAAACCAAAACTTTTCTGTTTGAGTAGGTTGCATATGCAGAGCATAACATCTGATCCCAAATATGCAAATACGTAATGAAAGATCTGTTTCCGAAATTTAGAGCATGTTTTTTTTTTTTGATCATGGGCTATGCTCACATTTTAATTCTCTGCACAATGTAGTCAAATCTGCATATTTCTGCAAATTTCAAGAATATTGCAATTTCTCGAATCCTGTTATCCAATATCTGAATTCCAAAATTGATTTTAATTTAGGAAATGAAAGCACCAAGTGCCTACTTTATTTTGATATATGTAATGGGAAAGAGGATGACAAGTGATTAAAAGATTTAAGTATAGGGCCATTTTATGCATAAAATGAATCTTTCTCTTTGCAGCCCATTGTGGATGAGTGGTGGTGTCGAAATATGATTATAAAAAAATTGAGAGGGGCATTGCGAATAAAATATATTATGGAGGTTAACAAGTTCAAAAATGACAAAGAGGCGGACATTTCGTGACGGCGGACATAGTGTGACGATTTTTCTGAAAAAGAGGCGGACATTTCGTGACGGCGGACATAACGTGACGATTTTTCTGAAAAAGAGCCGGACATTTCGTGACGGCGGACATAACGTGACGGCGGACAAAACGTGACTCAACAAGGTCCAAAAACTACATGTGCAATCAACATGACTGGTAGGAAATCGGGGGTTTGAAGATTTTGAACCACTGGTAAAATACGCTCAGCGACGAGTTTTACCATAAAAGAAATTAAAATAAAAAAAAAATCAATTCTAGAAAAGGGCTTGCAGCTCAAAAGATACACTTATTATGGTATATGTCTAATAACTTTTTCAGGCTCCTTAGTATTAGACAACATTTCCTGAGGTTGATACATAAGTTGAACATTAACGTATTTTTCAACCTTAGGTAATTTTTATTCCCCGGCTGATTGCTTATGACAGTCTTACAAACATTTACTGTCGCACATCCTTGCGTTACGCACCATTGTAACATACTCGTAAATATATTAGGCTACATGAGGTGTGGCTTATAATTTATAGTGGAAACGTGACATTATGCATAAAAAATCACTTCCTTGTTATGTAAGAAAAAAAACCCAATTAAACTGATTAAGACAATTAAACCAAAGTAAATCTCACCAGTACGTTTATTTTAAATTCTTAAGGGATATTATATTCTTGCGATATTTAATTATTATGTTGCAAATAAACCTAATTAAATTACCATTACTTTTCCTTGATCGAGCTCAATGTGATGGAAAAGGATATCTCATTTTAAATTTTTTGTAAAAAATTATCAAATCCATGCCTTTCCTTTTATTATTCAACGAAGATATTTGGACTTAAGTGAAATAAAAATGACACTGGGATACAGTTACCAAGAGGACTATATAAAAATATAATTCGCTCTTTAATCGTAAATCTCTCTCTCTCTCTCTCTCTCTCTCTCTCTCTCTCTCTCTCTCTCTCTCTTAAACTATACTGAAAGGAAAAAGAAACGCAGGGTAAACTTCTGAGGTGAATATAATTTGTTTTTCTTTAAATATGTTTTAGTTTTTATATCTAACTTTTAAAATCATCTTTCAAAAAGATATAACCAAATTCCCATTTGATTTTGTCTAATAATTCATGAGTTACTGAAGCTCAAATGACGATACCCCCCAAAAGTGAAAATCGAAAACTCTCATTATCTTCAATGTCTCTCCCGTGCATCTGTTAGAGCCTTATTTCTCCTTTGCTTGGAATTTCATTAGAGTGTTTATCTTTTAGACCCTGGCTATATTTGGCATGGGTAACAATGCAAAAACATAAGTCAAACGGCGCGCGCATGCGCCAGTGAGAGGAATAAAACAGTAAGTTGACTGGCTCAAAAAATCAAATTGCGGAATTGTTTTCTTTCAAATTTCGTATGAATGTAATGATTATAATCGTCTACTGTATAAATGGCTGTTTTTGTGGTAGTAAGGTGGCGATTTAAGAGATGGCAGGATGAATAACCAGCTCGTAACATGGCTCTGTTTCGCGTTAACGTCATCGTCACGGTTGATTGAAAACCATTCCAGACCCTCTCTGACAACGGGTAACATGTTTTATGGGGAAAACTTTACAAGAAACTGCTTAGTAAACCGTTGTTGCCTTTTTCATTAATTAGGCAATTCGAAAACAAGACCCCATTGAACTTCCGTAAACTGTGCCAAAATTGCAAGAAATTCATAGTGTCTCTTTATATTGAAAAACGATGTGCATACCTCATATGCATCAAATAATGCAACAAGTTTTGTTGACAAACTCGTCGTTATCAAATTGCACGTGTTTTAGTCTTTTTAGCATTTTTCCTACGTGACGTCATAAATTTTACGGTTGAGTAATTCTGAATACTGATTATGGTGCACAGTAACTAAATTTCTCTTCTGACCAATTTTCGTAATTTTCGGTCTTGTGATCAAAATGTTTTCAAACAATATGCTACCCTGCGTTTCTTTTTCCTTTCAGTATATCATAATACCGTATCTCTCTCTTAAACTATCATAATACCGTAAATAACTATCAACTCAATATATTTCATTCGAATAAATAATTAACTTAACTTTAAAAGCTATACATTGATGGATTTTAGTAAAAACAAGGCGCATTTACGCTGTAAAAGTCTCAATAAAATATAACATTTTACATACCTCTTTGAAAAACTCTCATAAAGCGACATGCTGGAATATTGCGACTGTTGAAGTAAAGTGTTCTGTGTATATAAGTTTGAGTATAGGATTCGAAGCACATAATTTGTAATTGCGTCTTTAGTTTTTTCCTCGTTGTGTGGCAGAGAAAAAGGGAAATGCTGAGCCTTATGACTTAATGTCGTGTTTTCCTGCCATTACTCACGATAAAATGCTTTCTTTGTTATGAGAAGGAAACATAAGGACGATACAGATAAAATACATCTGAAATATCTAGCACAATATTATATATAGGTTTAACCTCAAAACTCCATTCGCACAGTGTAAATCAAGAGCAGAGCAAACACAGACCTCTAAAACATCGGAGATGGGATCAAGTGCCATGGAGTTGTTAGCGTCCCTGCTGACTGGTCTCGCATGATATTTGGTCCGCCTCGTTTATAGGTTCGGGTAACTTAATACGAATTTAAGGGTCCCATCATCACAAACTTTTCTCAAATCAATAATCGCGGATATCACTCAAATTTTTTTTACATCAACCTTAAGTCACATGCAGTCACCACGCAAAAATTGAAATATCCGCAACAGAATTTTGAATAAAATATCAAATATTTAAATCATGATCGGGAGGCCTGGGTTCGATTCTCGTTCACGGTGCCGCGTCAAACCTAAGACGTAAAAAAAGGTAGTGACTATTCCTTCGCCAAGCGCTCGGCACTAGAAGTGAAAGTCACGGGTCTTTCGAATATGACCTTAAAAACGTATGTCCCGTGACAGGGTAGGCTCTGGCACGATAAAGAACCCTCACTGCTCAATGGCCCTGAGTGCCGAGAATAGGTCAAAATTTTGCAGCCCTTCGCCGGCATAGGGTGACCTCTCCATATGAGTGAAAAATTCTCAAGCGGGACGTTAAACATTATATCATCAATAAATCAAATATCTAAATGAAAGTGTAGCTCTCGCGTAACTTTTAAATCTTCCTCAGGAACATAAATGGCGGAAAGACGTCGCAGACGTAAAATGTTTGAAAGCTTTTTCTGGACAAAGTAGGTATAAAAAACAAAATTATTCTGAAATATTTTTATTTATGTTTTAGTTATCTCTAGAAAAGTTGTATATTTTTTTTCTGTCTTCTTTTAAAGTCATCTTATTTCCTGATTTTCATGTCAGCAAACATCAGGGAGTAGTGATACCCTAGCCACGAAGACCAGTTAACACCATCAGCGTACGATGTGTGTTTTCCTTTCAAGTACAGACCATTCAGATTAGCCGCGTGACAGACTGCGTACCACCATCCCCCTTTGTATCTATTTGCGCATGCCTAACCATCATCCCGATCCTTTGTGACAAATGTCGAACCACTATGTCGAGCCGAGAATGAGTCGCCTGAATATAAAATAAGCTGAAATCGGTAAATTAGGAAAAGAGAAATGCACGAAGAAACTAAATGGTCGGACCGGAAATCTAACTTTGGATCTCTGCATCACTATTCTCTGCATAAGAAACAAACATTTACAAGTAATCAGACAAGTATTAGCTTAAAATAATGACTTAAGAAACTAATCAGCAACCTGAGACTTTCAGAATATATCCCGACTTCTCATTTCCGATATTGAAGCTGCTGTAGCTTGCATATCGAGAATTCCCTGAAAAATCTTTCAAGTCGATTCGTAAAGTGTAGTTTCCTGAAGTTGTAATTGTGTGGATTTTGTCATTCCCTGTCAAGAAATATTTTTATTGGTTGTAAATAAAGATAGTTTTGCATTATTAAAAATATGTCTGTATTTCTTCAAAACATTCAGAAAAAAAATTATAATAAAAATAGGAAACCTTGTGTTAAACTTGTTTTCGTTATAAAAATGAAAGTAATTACTGGGCGCACATTGAATAACAATGAAATACTTGCTTAAATTTAACTCATTAAATAAAACCAACGTTAAATGAGGTTATTAATTCTAATAAAAAAACCACATAAATTCTCGATGATATTTATCTTAACAGCTCTCTTACTAAACACCAATTACATTTGCTAGACTTTTCTTCTAATTGCTAAGTACATGTATAAACTTCAAAATTATAATTTCTTTTCATGGACCTTTTCAGTTATTTTTTTACTATGATAGCAAAACAACATTGAAAATTAAATCAAGTGAAAAATGATTTGACTTTGTATGAAATGTAACGGCTTTACTTAAACAAAAAAGTTTGTAGGAAATTAATTACCACTTATACATGTACATGTACGTAGACATACCAAGCCAAAATTCATTTGATAAGTTTCCGAACCCGTTCTTGCACTAATTCCAGGTTCTGAAGAAATCCTCAGATCCATCCTGTCTCCTTTGTATTACCTAGAGTAAAATTCATTTAATACACAAACTACTTATTAGGATGGATAAATCAGTCACTTATAATAATCATAAAAATATTCAGTTCCAGAACACATTGTGTAAAATATTTCCTTCAAAATAAACAAAAAAACTATTATCATGCAATAAATTCAAAAAAGGAAATTATGTTTATTATCATTTACGATATGATTTAAATTGGTACATACCGTCCACCCTCCTCCGTCTGTTTCCTGATCACAGTAAACCTGGAATCCAGTTCCATTATTTGGGTAAATGGTGTACACCTTACTCTCTCTGTAACCTCTCAGCAGTAGGTCTTGGCAGTCTTGTGGAGTGGATGTAGCATTTTACCTGTGTCTATCAAACAAAAAAAATCAATTATGAAAGAAGTACCTCTTTTCAACTACCAGTAACAAAAGTGACTGTATAGGAATTCCATTGTAAAAAATTGCAATATCAGTTGGAAAATCAACGTTTTTTATAAAATAATGACAAATTTATACAAACAGGGAATAAACTCAAACTGGGTATAAACTTTTAATGGACCCCTTCTTTTAATAGTAAATCTGCATAATTATGAATGATTTTCATCATTATTTTTATTCATGAACCATATCTATTATGATACGAAAAATTTAGCTTGGAAAAAAAATACAAACAAAATATGGAACGCCGTCACTGCCTTATAGCAGAACACAACAATTGCATTGCGTCATCCTTCCATTACATTATGTCAACACTTTATGACATTTACTCACACTGCTATTGCATTGTGTCAACCTTCCATTACATTATGTCAACTCTTTATGATATTTTCTCACACTATACAACAGTATACTGTTGTATTGTGTCAACCTTTCATTACATTTGGTCAACTCTTTATGATATAAACCCACAATACCATTGCATTATGTCAACCTTCCATTATATCATGTCAATTCTTTATGACATTAGTCCACACTACTATTGCATTGTGTCAATCTTTCATTACATTATGTAAAATCTTTATGACGTTAACCCACAATACTATTGCATTATGTCAACCTTCCATTATATTATGTCAACTCTTTATGACATTAGTCAACACAACTTTTGCATTGTGTCAATCTTTCATTACATTATGTCAACTCTTTATGACATTTACACACACTACTATTGCGTTATGTCAACTTTCCATTACATTATGTTTAGTCTTTATGGCATTAACTCGCACTTTAATTACATTACGCCAATCTTCCATTGCATTATTTCAGCTCTTTATGACATTAAGTTAAAACAATTTTACTTGGTGTAAAGATGTTTTTATATATTTTCAACTCATTTTTACATTATGTGAACTCTCTACTATTTGGTCTTAGTAGTTCATTTCATGATGTGAATTTATCTTTAATTCAATATCAAGTCGATATAACACGATGTCAGAATTTCATTACATGATCTGAACAAATTGTCACATGTGGTCAATTCTTTACTACATTGTGTTATCAACATGCATGCTACAGGACGACGGGAATCTATTACATGATGTCAATTTTCCGTTACTTAAATTTTTGACAAATCATTATTATGTTATGCCATTGTATCTTTACATTGTGTCTAAAATGGTTAGCCTCTTGTCAGTATATCTTAGAATATTTCAACTCTTTATTGTGTGACGTAAGGTTTAGGTTATGCCTAAAAGTTCGTTTTGTGTTTTCAATATTACATGCACATATGTTAAACATGCAAATAATTTAAATTACATATATCAAATATCAAATTATACACAAGACTTAGTAATTCCTAAATTAAATATCAGGTTAAAATTTATTGATAGGATCATGTTCCCGTGGAATCTTTATTGACGATAGTTTTTTTAATGTCGAAATTCAATGGCCGTTTAATCTCATAATTATCGCAAATCAAGTAGTATGTGTAATGCAGCAATTTTTTTCATTTTATTTTGAAAAGTCCGAAACTTCTGATCTAACTACACAACACTGTCCTAAGCCTTTTATTAGTCTTTAACCCTCATTTTAAAAAAAAAAGTGTAAACGCATCGCATTTCATACGTGCACCGATGTGTAGGTGGAAAGAGGGTGGATCCCTCCCTCTCATCTTTAGTGACCACAATATGCATAAAATTAATCAATTGGTTTTACTTTGTACGACATTGCATTAGTTTCACATAAAGTATAACTGAAATAAGTTGAAACGTTATATATATATATATATATATATATATATAAACACTAAAGCCTGGGAGCTTCCAGGCTTTCACCCCCTGGTCCCCAACTTAGACACCATACCGTCCCTCTATAGCTACTCTTTTCAAGAACCAGTGAGGGACTGGTAGAAATTTGTAACAGAATTCTTGACCTGGAATGGTTGAAAAATGACTAGTTCCAGTGACGTTGCATCGTTTTTGAAAGTTTGGGGAGGTTTGTCAGCCAGAAAAAAAATAACGTCCAAACTCAAAAATCCTATTTGGGTGAAAGGGGGGGTCCAACTTCGATCAGTCCTAAAAAAAATTCCCTTATACTTCAGCAAAAAGTGGGGCGGAATTCCAAACCCCTTCAATGAACATTTTCTATGATAAAGTTTTGTCGGAAAAAAAGAGGAAGCCAGACCCTCCCCCTTATATAATGCGTCCCTTATTCGTCCTCATTAATCAGAACCACCCCCCCCCCTTCCCCGTCGTGAAAACACGGTTATCAACTTTGACATGATGTAAATGTATTTTACAGCACGTAATGAACATTTGAATCAACATGATAAAGAGTTAACACAATATAAAGATATTCTTAAATCATATAAGAAAGATTTGACACAACGTAATTATATATCCACATCACGGAATGGAGTTTTGACATAATGTAATAAAGTGTTGATATAATATGGAACGCCGGGACCGTCTCCATAATATATGTTCACATTATGTTATAAAACTTTTTACATCACGTAATAAAGCACTGGCATAAAGGTAAGATGTTTTCACCTAACATTGTGAAGACCTCGGTGTAAAATACAGGTACATTTACATCACGTAATAATGCTTTGTTATTATAGAAATATACACTCACAAAAGGGAATGAACTTTGACTTAACGTAATGATAAATTTAATCACTGAACACATGTAAAACGAAATTAACTTGACGTAATGCAATTTTGACTTCGCATATTAAAGAAATTAAATAATATAAAGATACATTCATTTCACGTAATAAAGTTTTAACACAATGTAAACATATTTTGACTTCACATAATGAACTTTGGCCTTCAAGTTATAAAGTACTGACATAATGGAAGAATGTGTTCACTTCATGTAATGCAGCATTGACATGATGTAAATATATTTTTACAACACCCCATAAAAAATTGACATAAATTGACATAATGAATGCATAGTTTTCTGCTATAAGGCAGTGATGGCGTTCCATAAAAAACAACTTTAACCAACATATTAGGTAAAACTTCAATGACATGTTTATTTTATTTCTTTGACCCATAAAAACATAATTATCACTCTGGGGTGTTAACCTCCCGTTATATTCGACATGAATATTATATGAAGTGTAATTTCATTTTTAGAGCAACCTTAAGTTTATATTTTCAAAGATTTAAAATTCTTGTTTACCTTTTTCCCTTTAGCATTCTAAGAATATACTTTTTAAAACATGACGTTTAGATGTGATGCAACGACATCTCCTATATTGAATGTTTTAAATGTCAATCAATATAATTAGAATAAACATAATTAAATGAAATATTCAATTCTGATTAAATTTAATTATATGCATCTTTTGTTACATTTTATTTGATTGATTGATTCTATATTGTTTAACGTCCCTCTTGAGAATTTTTCACTCATATGGAGACGTCACCGTATGCCGGTGAAGGGCTTCAAATTTAGACCTATACTCGGCACTCAGGGCCATTGAGCAGTGAGGGTTCTTTATCGTGCCAGCGCCTACCGTGACACGGGGCCTACGTTTTTAAGGTCATATCCGAAAGACCCGTGACTTTCACTTCTAATGCCGAGCGCTTGGCGAAGGAACAGTCACTACCTTTTTTTACGTCTTAGGTATGACGCGGCGCCGCGAACGAGAATCGAACCCGGGCCTCCCGATCACGAAGCGCATTTTATTTGATAATATGACGCCAAATATTAAAGATATAGATACATGGACGTTACTTTTGGATCAATCCTCGTATTTCTATCGTTGATCAGGAAGTTTTGTGAGTTGAATAATTCAAATGTTAAGCAAACTGTGAGTAAAAGTACAATTAAATGATCCACTCGCAATGATGCAGTGATATAAACAGTGATACATGTAGTTCTCAAAAATCTATAAACAATAAAAAATATTTGAAGGCATTAAACATGAAACACAGGATAATCCAGAGTTGGGAACAGATGCCTCGGGATCGTTCAAATTCCCTGTTCACCTGTAGAATCAATTAAGGATCATATTAAGTACTCTCAACCAACTTTTTCTAAGGAAATCTAGTACAAAAGCAATTAATAAATATTGACTTACAGCACAAGATAAACAAGTCCTTGATTTACTCTTTTCTCGCCCTTATAAATGTAACTTTTTTATATTAATAAAAAAAATTTCCGTATATTTGTTGCACGGGTGATAAAAACTGTATGATTTCTAAAGCATGTGTAATTAATCTAGGGTTCAAACCCAAGGCCTTGATGTTCTCTCAAACTGAGTATATTATCAGAATATGGCATTAACTTTACCCCTGACATCTAGGCGTTGCTGCATTAAATTTGAAACATGGATGTTTTTACGAAAAACGTTGCCATTCTAATGGATCGCAGTCTATTGACTGACAGTTCAATCAATCGCAGCTTATTGACCGGCAGCAACATGTAACCGTTGATAGAGCAATAAAATGAATTACTGTATACAGCTTTCTATGTGATATAAATAGCCATCTTTCTGTCCATTCGGTCTGCAACACGTTCTTTTCCGTAGAATATATCGAGAGGCTGTGAACTTTTGCATTGATATTTAACGTAGCATCTCCCCATAGAATAAAATAAGACTACCATTGATAATGCTGTCAAAAGGTCAAATGCCAAGGTCTTAAATTTGTAGGTTCTGTCTATGTGTTAACTTTCACTTCCGTGCAATATCAAAAAAAGCTTTATAGCTTTTACATTAAAAACTCATTCCAAATCTCTACATAGCCCGCCTGCCTACCTTAAAATATCAAGCCCCCCCCCCCCACACACACACACCCCTCTGACACCTGTATATTCGCACACATATTCCTTTTTTTTACCTTACCTGAGCTGAAAGCTCAAGTGAGCTTTTTTGATCACCTGTTGTCCGTCGTCCGTTCGTCCGTCAGTCTGTAAACTTTTCACATTTTCAACTTTTCCTCAACAACCAATGGGCCAATTTTAACCTGACTTAGTACAAGGCATCTTTGAATGAAGGGGAATGCACATTGTAAAAATAAGGGGGCCAAGTCCCCTTCCAAAGAAAAATAATCAACAAAATACAAAAATAGGTTTGGTAATTAAAAAGTCTTCTCCAGAACTACTAGGCCAGAAAAGCTAAAACTTATGCGTAAGCATGCTTGGCTAGTGTAGATTTCAAATTTTAAAAATCATGCCCCAGGGGTTAGGGCGGGACCACAATAGGGAAACCAATGTTTAATTAGAAATATATAGGAAAAATCTTTCAAAATCTTCTTCTCCAGAGCCAATTGGGCAGAAAAGCTGAAACTTATGTGGAAGCATCCTTGGGAAGTTTAGATCCTACATTGTTTGCATCATGACCCCGAGGGGTAGGACAGGGCCACAATAGGATCCAAGTTCTACACAGAAATATGTAGGACAAAAGTTCAAAAATCTTTTTTTCAAGAACAACTGGTCCAGTTAAGCTGAAACTTATCTGGAAGCATCCTTGTGTAGTGAAGATTCTAAATTGTTATAATCATGACCCCTGGGGTAATCTAGGGACACGGATTCATTCATCGTCGAAAACCCACGGGTGATCTCGTTTTTACTTATCACTCGTGGGCAAACTCGCCGAAATATAGCCGTGAAATAGGCTAATTTGTTTTAGTCAACCAATAACAAATTTTCAATTTTGAAAAATACGTTTTATTACTTTGCTGTATATGGCAAATATTTTGACAATTGTTCAAAGGTGCAAAGTTGATTTAGAATAATGAAAGTCAATTCATACAGTTCACTGACATTGATGTCGTCAGATATTAAATAGGAGTACCTCTTTCTTACTGCAAAATACACCGGTGAGTGAATTTATCAGCTGTGTTAACTACAGAATGATTTTTTTTATGTTTTTGGCAATGCCGAACATGCATACGTAAAGTGAACTGTGATTGGTAGTTAGGCATCTCGACTCTGTGACGCGGCCAATCAAATGACCCATGCATATTTAATTACATACGACGCTTTTTCAGCGAGTTTGCCAACGGGTGATAAGTAAAGACGAGATCACCCGTGGGTTTCCGACGATGGGATTCACTGAATTAGCGTGTTTTCAAAATATCCCTATCTTTTGGTATGATTCGCACTGACTACCAAAGCTATACAGATATGGTATTTTGAGAAAGATACACAGTGTCCTGAGGAATAATGTTTAATATGTGTGCCTGGTATATACCCTTTTGAAAATACATTGTATTTTGAAATGGCTATTTAATGTTGAATAAGGATGAATATATCTTTCCGAAATGTTCGATTATGTCTTATAATGTAAAAAAAAAATGCATGTTAAGATTAAAAATAGGGATCAGCCTCATCAATCTAATTAGAACAGATCGATAACAGGGAAAAAAGGGGCCGCTGTATACAGCAGAGCAGGTGGGATTAAAAACCTGGGAGGACAAGCATCTTTTGTCGGCTTGAAATACCAACATACGCCTATTTATTGATCAGATATATGAAGTATTTCGCAGTCAAATCTAGTAGACAAACGATAACGTTACAAATACCTTACCATATGTCAAAAACAATATAATCCTTGGTAGATTGCATTAGCAAGAAAATGCATAATTACGATCGTTTAATTGACAAAAGGTTTTGTTTTGTTTTTTAAGAAGATTTTGCAACACCAACTTATTTGTCAGGAGCTAGCCTCGGTTCAAAAATTAAACATACTCTGGTTCTAAGAGCATAAACTGGGCACATTATTTAATAAAAATTAATACTATTTGAAAAGTACAATTCATTATCACCTGAAGTTCATTGCTGAATTAAGGTGTTTCACTTTTATTGATTATCAGTTTGCAAAGAAGTGGTTGCAATATATCTAAAGTTATCATCGGATTGAAATGTGCAAATTCTGAGACAACTCATGACAGATGGCTATAAATCTATTCATCAGGTGAGAACAAGTATCTGACAATGTGAACAACCGTTTGCGTTTTAATTTCGATATTAAAATCATTTACATTCATAGTAGAAAAAACCCTTTCTATTATTTCTTTTTTTGAAATTAACATAACGGCTGTTTTAAAAAATTATTTGTCATGAATTCAATATAGAAAATGGTATGTTGTAGCGTCAAAATCTGTTCTAGCAAACCAAAACCCAAATAATTTATATTGTTAGGTTTGACGCTATTTTAGGAACAAGATTCAAAGACATCTTAAAGCCCAAAGGATAATACAGGACTTGAATCATTTACAAATGTTGAAACTTTGCAAATTTTCTATAAAAGGTTCATTGTATGATTTTATGCTTTGGTCGATACAAATCCAAATTCAGGTTTTTCTAACTGATTTTATAAATCAATTGAGACAGAAGGCATAAAAACATCATTACAATGTAATATCTTTATTTAAGTTTCTTGATAATTGTATGCCTGAATTCCATCTTCATTTTAAGTCCTTTTATTTTCTGATTTTCATGTCAGCAAACATCAGGGAATAGTGATATCCTAGCCAGTTACGCCAGTTAACACCATCAGCGTACGATGAATGATTTCCTCTTAAGTACAGACCGTTGAGATTAGCATAATGACAAGCTCTGTACCACCACCCTCCTCTAAATCTATGTGCACAAGTCCCATCATCATCACGATCCTTTGTGACAAATTTGGCGCCATTATGTCGAGACCCAAATGCATCGCCTGAAGATAAAAAAAAACTCCATTTTTGAAATATCAAAATGTAATTAGATAAGGATAAGATTAAAATAATTTCGCATGTCACACTAACCAGCGTTTCCACTGTAACCTAAGACTCTCAAAAGATATCCCGACTCCTCGTTTCCGACATTGAAGGTGCTGTAGCTTGCATAACGAGAATTTCCGGAAAAATCCTTCAAATCGATTCGTAAAGTGTATCTTCCTGAATTTGTAAGAGTGTGTATTTTGTCATTCCCTGTCAAAAAATATTTTCTGTCGTTATCATTAAAGGTTTTGCTTTTTTGGCATTATTAGAAATATATGTGGATTTCTACAAGAAATTCAGGACAAAATTATGATAAAAACCTTTAGTAAGGCTTACATGTATCAATGTATAATGAAAATCAAGATAATAAAACCTTGGGTTTTTTTAATCTCTAAAGATGAATGAAATTACCGAGGAAATACAGGAAAACTAGTAATTGCCTACTTGATGTTACTCATTCAATGAAACCAAGATTTAATGAGGATTAAAATTCTAAGAAAGATAACCAAATAAACTCTAGATTATATCAATCTCTCTCAGACTAATCACCAAATACATTTTCTATACCATTTTCCTATATAATACGTATAAAATGCATAATTATACTTTATTGTAATTAACCTTTTACGTTTCTGCCAACTTTTTTTCTAATGACAGAAAAAGAACAGGTGATGGCGTTTAAAACGTATGATATTAAAATCAAATGAAAATTTAGAATTTGTATAAAATATTACGTCTTCACTCAAACTCCAATTTTTTTCTCATATTTAAATAAATTACCACTAGTACAGGAGTGAATACATACCAAGCCAAAATTCATTTGATAAGTTTCCGAAGCCATTCTTGTACTCATTCCAGGTTCTGAAGAAATCCTCGGATCCGTCCTGTCTTCTTTGAATAACCTTGAGTAAAAAATATGTAATACTAATAATTAGGATGGGTAAATCAATCAATTTAAATAAAAATTGTTTAAAATATTCTTTTAAAATATAAGAAAAATAAAAATAAAATATTTCCCTAGAACATAACCAAAATTATTATCATGCATTCACTTAAAGTAGGTATGTGTTGTCAATTTCAATTTGATGTCACGTGGTCATTACCGTCCATCCGCCCCCAGCTGTCTCTTGATCACAGTAGACCTGGAACCCAGTTTCTTAATTTGGGTAAATGGTATACACCTTACTCTCTCTGTAACCTCTCATTAACAGGTCTTCACAGTCTTGTGGATATAACGTATGACATGCGTCTGTCAAACAGGAAAAACAGTGATTACAAGAGACATAAGTGAATGTTTAAGAGAACCATTGAAAATACATGTAATAGATTACAATAGTAGTCGGAAAAGTCTTCTCTTTTTTACATTTGAAAATCATACAAACTTGAAATAAACCTTTTATGACCGTGTTCTTTTTTTAAAAGCAAATCTGCATATAAAATAATATTATTCATGAACAATATTTATGATTACACAAGCTGTGAAAATGTTTGCTTAAAAATAATTCAAACAACATATTTGGAAAAAATCATAGACATGTTTTTATTTGCTCGACACATGAAAACAACGAGCAGTTTTTGGGAAAATCCTTCCACTGTGTTTTTTATTTTTATTTTTAAATAATTTTATTTTAGATCAACTCAAAGGTTATACTTACAATATTTATACAATATTTAAACATACAATATTTTAGTATAATATCTTTGTTGAAAAATGAAAAAAATCGTTTTTTAAGGTTTTCTATCCGATATGTTTGGAATTTTAAACCATAATTTTCATTTTTTTGATCAACCCTAAGTTTTTATTTTAAAGAACATAAAATGTCTAAAGTCGAATAATAGGTCAAGTACAATTATGTACATTTATTCAAAGTTTTAACTTGATTAATAATTCATCTGAAGCTGGTTATGAACAGATTTGCAAATTTATATTTAAGAAAACATTTGATTTGATAACATAACTGATTTTTAAATAAATAGAAAAAGACTAGCAATTTTAGTCATACCTTTCCCACAACTTTGTAGTAATGCAAGTATTGTTGCCAGTTGGGTATTTATTTTTCTGATATCCTCTTTTGTTGCCAATCCTGTGTTATAATCAGAAATCTGTCCTCCTGATTTCAGTGTATGATTGCTATTGCAGATAGCGTCCTTCACTTTTACAATATTTGAGGCAAAATTAAGAAGCGTATAAAATGAAGTCGTCTCTGTTACGCACTGATCTATTGGCTCGGATAAAATCGCTCTCGTAGCTCGTACCAAAAATAGTACAAATAGTATGGTGTTCATTTTAGTTTAAGTCGTCTGTTACTTAGAGAAAAAGTAGAATTAAAAACAGTAGATTAAATCTCAACCAATAATGTTCAGAATTATATGTAAAATATTTCAGCTCTTTCATATAAATATGGCTGTTGAACAGAGATAATTCACAGTAAAATATGGCCTCTGCTAGACCATAAATACATGTAATCATTTGTCTGATCAAAATTCAGTAAAATATGATCTCTGCTTGACCATAAGTACATGAAATCATTTGTCTAATCAAGATTCAGTAAAATATGATCTCTGCTAGACCATAAGTACATGTAATCATAATTTGTCTCATCAAAATTCAGTAAAATATTATCTCTGCTAGACCATAAGTACATGTGATCATTTGTCTGATCAAAATTTCAATTTAAGGAATCAGGTGAATATATGACAGTGAAACCATGGTGATAAAATCAACAATCGAGATGTAAATTTTCACCTACCTTCTTATGGAAAGTTGTAAACTGTCAACAGTTCCACGATATCTTAAAATAAAATATGGACGGTACGCTTCTTTTATTTTCTCTCACTCAAATTATCGTGACTTTGTAAGAATTAAATTTGAATTCTTGCACAGATGGTGCAATATCATGATTTATTTCTAAAATCATGTCTAATCCTTTACTCTGACTCAAGGCCCCTGGTGATTCATGCCAAACCTTCAACCTCTGAGCTGTTTAATACAAGATGTATCGGCTGATATTCAACCATCAATCAACCTAGTGAAATGATTTTCACCTTTATAGAAGGTCTCAACCTGGAGTCAAACCTTGGACCTCAAGTTCACTTTATGCTTCTTAATAATCTCATCATGCATAAATTGCAAATTTTAACTTTTTAATTATGTTGTAGAACCGAGAAAAAAAGGTTATCAATATAAAAATCAACAAATATCTTGTTTTTTTTTATAATTGTTTAAAAAAAATTTCATAAATTAGAAGGGATAATTATCTTTTTTATTTTAATTGAGACTGCATAAAAGATTATCTAACATCGTCTCAGTAGTCGCAATCTTGCATTAATATTAAGAAAATATACGACAAAATAAAGACATACATGTAGTAAGTTGTAATATAAAAGAAAGTTAATTCAACTTTAAAGAGTGAAAAATAATACAAAAGCTACATGTACACTGTATATACCAAAAAATCCCAATAGGATGAGCATCCGAATAGCATTTAAGGCTGCCTTAAGGACGATGCATTGATTATTCAGCTGACATTTATTTTAATTTTTTGTTTCTTTTATGTAATATATATGTACATATATATTTTTAACAATTAAACACGCATATTAAAAAGAGCCAAGAACGGAAAATTTTTGCTTCTTTGTCAGCTTCTTTGTCAGGATAATTTTATATTGCATTAAGATTACAATATATTCCAAGGACTTGAGGAATTAAAATCAATTCGCTAAAAATGTCAATTATTGTTAGTGTATCAGCTGTAGGCCACTGTTACAGTAGTACTTAAATGAATTTATGATTTTCTCCAAAATCTTATACGTGAAAAGAAGAAAAACAATTGTAGTGACCTTAAACTCGACATTTAAATATATCGCCGACGTAAAGTACCACTTACCAATAATCAGTTGCTTTCTTATGCCGATACAGTATATCCTGGTGAGGTTGAGAAAAAGATGCCACAAAGTCTGGCACATCTGTTTCACGCAGGGGGGATAAGGAAGCATACAAAATTTTTTACCTTGACTATATCAGTGCTACATTATGACGTCATAGTTGGCGAGATGACGTCAATTCTAGAACATAAGTTATCGTAATATTGGTATTTAGAGATGTAATTTAACTCTAGAAAATGAATAGAATTGTGTCAACATTAACAAGAATGAAATATTCCTACTTTGTTATGCTGTATTTTGTTATTTTGATTAAATTTTACCACCGATGACGTCATATGTGTACATCAAGTAACTTTGGAATTGATTATGCCGTGTAAAGAGAATTTGGCTAACACAGCATGAATGTACAAAGATACGTAAAATTGAGTTCAAAAAGAAATATCGTGATTATCTTGTGAAATTCATATGGAGTACAGTTGACAAAACAGGTATGCTTATTTATTTTCATTGATTATATTCTCTTTCTAAGACAGTCAGCTATATACGTATCCCGGTCGGCCTTTCCTCTGTCATTTGTGACAAAAATTATGCATTAGAACAACAATAAGCTGCAGATTTCAAAACATAAAATTTGTACAGATGGATAGGTTGCCTCCTAAAATGCTTGGAAAGTGGTGCTAGAATCCCGAGTTAAACATGGTTTTACGAAAAATCTCGGTTCATATATAAAAAATTTAAAACATCGGGTAAGGTTTTCTGCGAATGTGTGGAATAATTATTTAACTGACGGGACATTGGGACTCTAGCAGCACATATTAGGTAAAATAGATGTTTTTCAGCTACTTCATTTACTCAAAGAAATTATTAGACTCCGGGGTATTGTTGTTCTGTTAGCTTTTTTACTAAGGAAAATTTCGCTATTAATAGAAGTCACGTGATGCCATGGTGTTGGTGCACGTCGTTGCGTTAGACACTTTTTTAGCTTTATGCAAAAGATAATCATAGTTTACGTTTTTCAGCGGTTTTGGTAAATGATCAAACTTGTATTTCTTTAAAAAGTCTTAATTTCCGGGAAAATGACTTATATGCCTCCTTAACATACCCGCGCATATTTGCATATTTTATTAGAAAAGACGTTAATGGTAATTTAACAACCAATCTCTATGATAAACATGGTGGCTTTAACTTTTCAATCGCCAACTTCACCAGGACACCTACACTGTACTTATGCCGTAATATATCTTCATAACTCTATAATTATATCTCTAAGTTTATTCGATACCTAAAAACATGCACTTTGCAACTAAAGTTTAAAAACGAGATAAATTATTGATAAACATATTGATGAAATATGAATTTTAGCAGCCTCTTTTAAAATCATCATTTCGTAAGTTCTTTGATCGATTTTGATGACCATGTCAACAAATATAATTTATCATTGAGTCAAATGCTAACTGATGTTTGTCATGCTAATTGTCAATCGAATATATAAATTTGCTTTACTTTACTTTTGAGCTTAATATTGTTCGTTATCCTTATATGTTTCATTCAAGTCAATGTTGTTTCAAAATTATAAATGTATGTTCAGAGTACTCTTTATAATAATCTATTATAATTCTGAAATATTTTAATTTATTTTATAAAAATTGCTCATGAAGATGACTATTTTCAGATGCTTTGGTTTCGGTCACGTCTACTTTTCCTCGTTAGATCACCAAACACTAAAATAACGAACTAAATGTCATTTATTCGTTTGGAGTTGATCTTGCATGGGGGTAGGGTACAGTCACGACTACCACAAATTTTGAATTTTGAGGGTTTAGAATCTAGAAAAAATGAGATTAAACCATCAAAATGTAGAGGAAAATAGGAACTTCTTTTCATGTACATACATGTAAAGATAAAAAAAATAATAATTCAATATCATTTGACGAAAAGGAGACATATTCTTGAATGTTATTATCTATAATTTGATTTTTTTTAATTGAATATGTATAGACCTAATAAAAAGCCGCAGTAAGGAACATTTCTATATTTAAATGTACCAGAATGAAAAATATTTTCCCTTGGGATCCGGAAAGATCAACAATATCCGCTTTGCTATAAATTACGAGATCTTAAACACTTTTACATGTTGCTATTATCAGAAAAAATTTAAAAATTGATGGGAGCTTTTTGTGCGTAATTGTTTCTTTTTTTCGGTTATTTAATATCGCCAAAAATTAATTGCGTTTTATTTGTAATAGCGTCTATAGTGACAACATGATGATATCGCTAAAAATACTTCTCGCTAAATTTGCGTCTAGTTAAACTTTTCACTTATACGGTATATGACATATTTTTCTCAGTATTGTGACGTAAAAATAAGTTTTATCGTCTATTGCAACTATTGAAAAATTGTAATTATGATAGAAAAAAATAAGAAAAATATAAAATTCCAACTTTATTTGGTCTAAAAAAAAATGTGAAGAAATTGACACAAATTTCAGATGATGAATAATATCTCAATATCAGGTGTAAAAACTGTACATAAGGAATTATTCGCCCCTTTCGCCCTATCCACACTTAGTAGAATTAAATCAGGAAGAATTTTTAAAAAAAATAGTACAATTTCTTTTATTAAAAAAAAAAAACATTAGCTAGGCGAATTTAAAACGGGACAATATTATTTGCAAATATGAAAGTATGAACAAGGGGCGAAAATAACCATTTATACAGTAAATACATAATATATGATAATAAATCATTGACAACACAAAATAAAGGAAATGTAAAGGAAAAATTTATTGTCTTGTGCAACTATTTTTTTTTCACAAAAAGGCACAAAGCTCATCATCATTGTTACATTTACTTTACTGAATTTCCGACAGTTTCTTATATTGCCCGTCTCTATTTCTGAGTCTACACTCTAGACATTTGCTTTCCGGATTTTCATCTCAGTAAACTTCAGGGAATAGTGATATCCTCTCCAGTAATACCATTCCACGCCGTCAGCATAGGATTTATGCTCTCCTCTTAAGTACAGACCATTCAAGTTAGCTCGATGGCAATTTTGATACCACCAACCCCCTTTATATTGCTTTGCACAACCGTGTTCATTATCACGATCCTTTGTGGCAAACTTTGATCCTTTATGTCTAGTCATCAACGAATCCCCTGAAGAAAAACAATGATGTTCGATTCAGTAAAGTGTCTTTAAAAAGAAACGATGGTTGTAGTTCATTTAACCTGCTTGAAAAATTACGTTTTCCTCTGTTATAATTATATTTATTTTACTTTAATCCATATAGTGAAAACTGGTATTTTAACTATTTTTCTATCAACAAACGTATACTTATTACAGGGTGTATACATATATAAACATGTTTGATTTCTAGGTTATAACATGTTTCATTGATTAAATGCACATTTACGATTTTTTTTTCGAAACCAATGAAGTGTTTAGATTCTTGTAAAAAAAAAACACTATTGCCCTTACACACTGAATTGAGATGTAATGATACTTCGTAATAAGCATTTTGAAAATGTAAATCAGTAAAATAATTTTGTACACTTATTTGTCATGGTAGATAGAGTTTTGCCATGTACGAAAAGGCTACAGAAAGAAAGAAGGACATTTCAAAGACAAGTGGTAAACATAAGAGAAAATAGAAGAACACAATTGAATATTCTTCTTTGCAAGCTAATCAAATGATTTCCAAATCAAGGATTTTTTCTTGACTAAAGAGAAAAGATTCAAAAAATTTCCCACTTTTCTATATCTGTAAGATGACATTAATTCTCCTCCATAGAAAACATTTGTTTATATCATCTGTTTTTAAGGTAAAAATTAAAGGAGTAACTAGTCAGTGGATTTAATAAAATTAAATTAATTATTCTATTATTCAGTTATAAGTATTCATCATCAACTTACCAGCGTCTCCATTATAATCTTCAAGATTTAAAATATACCCAGATCGCTCATCTCCGATACTGAAAGTATTGTAGGTTGCATATCTGGAATTTCCGGAGAAATCCTTCAAATCGATTCTTAACTTGTACTTTCCCGATGATGTAATTGTGTGGATTTTATCGTTACCTGTATAAGATGGAATATATGATTTACTTTTTATTCTCAGAAAGTGACTTAACATGTAGATGTAGACAGAGAGAGTAAAATTGTAGTTTCAAAGGAATAAAAAGAATCATTTTTGAATTCTTTAGTATCATATGGTCTTTCTAATGAAATTGTCCACTAATACTACACCTAGCCAAAATTCATTTCCCAGACTCCCGAACCCGTTTTTGTACTCATTCCAGGTCCTGAAGAAATCCTCTGATCCGTCCTGTCTCCTTTGTATAACCTAGAGTAGAAACAAAAATAGATTTAGGAAAATCATTTTTTTTTATTAAACTCACTTATTTATCAATAATCCAAATTTTAATTATAGGCCTAATTGTCACTTCTTTATTTTTATCTTGTAACCATTTCTTTACTTAAAACGTGAAAATATAAATTGGGTTGGCCTATCTTTTTTATTCATCTAAACAATGTCGAGCAAATTGAAAGAAAAGTCTTTCCGAAATAAAATATATTTTACCCCAAACTTTCATGCATCAAACTAATTGATGTAATGATAATGAGTAAGAATATGAGACTATATGTCCTTTGCATTTAAAGCATACAATAGAATGTTTATTACCATCCATCCACCCCCGTCTGTCTCCTGATCACAATAAACCTGGTATGCAAGTCCTGTCTTTGGGAAAATTGTGTACACCTTGCTTTCCCTGTATCCTTTCAGCAAGAGGTCCTGACATCTTCTGGATAAAACTTGTTACACGTGTCTGAAAAAAAAATAACGTCAGTGATTTTTATGAAAAAAAATCAGATTGAAAATAAAGTTGTTTGAATATTTCATAAGTTATCGTGTTTTAATAAAAAAAAATATGTTCAAATATAGATATTGGAAAGTCATTTTCTAGAGAAAAAAAACAATCTTTTTAAACATTTGTATACGTCTACAATGTATTTAATGGCATATTTGTGTCACTAATGCATGACTTGTTTTATGCATTTGCCAGTTATTTTCTCAATACCTTCAAGTCAAGATCACCCTTGATCTTTTGTTTTTAAGGACCAGATAAAATGTCTGATATATGAAATACGATGGCATGCAATTAGAAATAAAAATATATCTTATTGCATGAGCAACTAAAATTGTCTAGTATGTTACTGATGTAAAAGAATACCAGGTGAATTTGATGCAATATGTATCTGTGTCTTTTCTCTTGATTTTCCCTTGAAACACTGTGACATTTCACTGGATTCAAAATTTCAAAAGAAATATTTGCATTACCTCTTAAACAGTTTTGGAATAAACTGTGCACTAAGACCAGTTTTTGTTCAATTTCCTTGATATCTTCTTTTGTTACAAACTCTTTGCTGTGCCCATTTCTTTGGTTTATTCCAGTCGTTATAGTTCCATTTCCATTGCAATTACCGCCCTGTTGTTTAACGACTTGCGAGGCAAGATTTTGAAGCGAAATGAATGAAGTCTTTTCTATAACACACTGATCAGCTGGTTCCAGTACACTCGCAGCTGTCATGAATCTCAAACACAGTATAAATATCAAGGTGTTCATTTTAATTTTCTTGAACCTGTTAGAATAGAATGGATATTCAAAACTGAAAAAAATAAAAGATAATTCTAATCAATATTGCTTATTGATATAAATGCAATAAAAGAATCGAATAAGAACAAAACGGTGTGATTCTAATAATACAATAACAATGAAATTGAAAATTTGTAAAACTTACATTTTCCAAATAAAGCAAGTAAAGCTTGCAAACTGTATCAAACAAGACTCCGATGAGGTCCGAGATGAAGGATTGTTTTATTCTCACCTTTATTCAAATGACCCTGTTTTTAGACTCAGCTGTAAGAAATTTACGTGTGACAGGTGGTAAAAGACATGTTTTTTTTAAAAATCGTGTGTAATACCTGACTGAAAGCCATTGCTTCTGATGGATCGTGTCATCACGTTTACCTCTTGGATATTGCAGATAAGTTGATTGATATACTCGAACAAATTAACCTGGTGACATATTCTTCATGTTTTATAGAAATTCACGTCTCGCTTTAGACTCTATGAGCAAACACCTTAGTAAAAAAAAAATAACATTTTTTTCTCACACTACAGATTTTACATCCGATCAAATTAGGGACACTGGCAAGGCTCCGTTTCTAGATAAAAAAAATAATGCATTAATTTTTTTGAATTATACAAAAGTGATTGAGAATGATACGGAGAAAAACAATAAAAGCTAATTCATAGGAGTAAACAAAACGCACATGTGCGTACTTCAGTTATTTAAAATCTTTACAAAAAAAAAGTGATGATGAAGTTAGTGAACATTGTTTTTTTCAAAGACAACCAGACATTGAAAAGGTATTCACCGTAGCTGTGCTGGGAAGGGTAATTATTGAGGGATGCTGAGAATTGCTCTTATAGGTCGTGAGAAGGAAGTTCCAGCTAGTATCAATGATGTAAATACGTAACAAATCAATGCCAATATTTGTATGACATCAGGCTTCCAATAGAATTAACACAAATATCATTAAAAGAAATTAGAAGAATATTGTCTTTACGAATTTCAATGAAAATTGCAAGCTGAGAAAAATAACTTTTAAAAAGTACGATCGATGCTTGAATATTGAATTTTTAGAAGCATGTTCGGCCAAATATCATATGCAATTGGAAACTAAGATTAACTACATTTTCGAAATAATTAACACCTTTGAAATAAATGGGGTATAGAAAACTTTTACCACAACAAAAAGTGTAGTTTTTACGAGGAGGAGAGAGAAAATGCATTGCGAGTCGTAAACATTGATTTGACAAAATCTAAGAGGAGGGTGGATATGCATGAGCCAGAAACATTGGAAACTTCCTTAAGCAAAAAGTGTTATATGTCAATGCCACATTGTAATATGCCTTGAAGCCAGGGATTTTTTAATGTATATCAGCAAGCAATAATCGATATTTGTATGAAAGTAAAGCCGTGAAATATTCTCTAGAGGGACCTTAAACAATATACAATCTATCAATCTAGTTCTCAAATTGTATTAGTTTAAAATTTTACGTCAAATAAATCTTGTGTCTTTATGTACTTTATATAAATAAATCACCTCATAATTAATAATTTAATCAATTCACTATATTCAAAGCTTTTTCCTCTTCTTTCCACCTTTTTCCAAAAATCATACTTCACACTCATTTAGAAAAACCTATCAACTATCTGATAACCTTCTGAATGATTCTCTTAATTCTGCATCAGTTATATAGTTTGATTACATTGGAACCATATAGTCAATATTAATTTTTTTATACAATACAAAATACGACCAGGGCAAACACGGACCTCCAAAACATCGGACTTGGGCTCAGGTGCCATGGAGGAGTGAGCATCCCCTGCCGACCAATCATACCCCTGGTACGCTTGTGCTCCTTGTCATATTAGGGAAATAACAAAAATCCGTCGTCAGTTCAGTGTATAAATAATGGACTAACAATTAATAGACTTATAAGAAAACGACAGCCAGCATTTCATTTAATGATAAATTGTATTTGCTGACAATGTCCTAATACATACATCGACCATAGAACTTTCAAAATTATGACTTAAGACGAGACTGCTGAAATTCTTGTGTAATCCACTTGTTTGTCAATAATTACTTTGTTTTAGACATTGTTCATACATAGACCATGCACTTGCGTATGGAATCAACTGAAACATATAAAGTTCGTATGCAAATGATGAAGATATATTGCTGCATAAGAAAGGGAAGTTGACAATAGAAAAGTTTAAGTCGTCACGTTGTTGTAAGATAACCACTAGCGTCATTTTCAAGTAAAATATCCAAACACGAAACTGATATGTTAGACTCCGTGGTATCTTTTATCTCAAGCTAACCAAGATATATCGTTTCGATATAAAGGAAACTTGTTAAATGACAGTACGTCTTCGATATATCTAAATGTGAAGTTGAATGCAACAACAAATGTTTTCTTTTTTTTTACAAAAATGGGTATGTTAATAACGGTGTGCAATTGCTACCCATGGGAATTCCAATAGACAGTTGGAAGACTTGGTCTCCAAGAACCACATAGTATTGTCAATCAGAAAATCAATCATTTTTAATGTCAACTTCAGAGTTATACAATCAATCAATCAATCAGAGTTCTTGTGTGTATAATCAGAATGTTTTTAACAAAATAAATTAGCAAAGACCAATGACAAAGTAAGTACATTTATGTGTTTTTTATTGAAAAAGTAGCTGTCAATGATATCAAAAACCCTACACTTTAATTCATCCTTGGTTGGTTATTTGTATATAGTTGAACATTTGTAAGTATTTAAGCTATATATTTATGTTCTTTGCGATATTAGAAATATTAAACATTGACACAATTATGCTTTTGAAGAATTTTTTCCATAAAAGGGAACTATGGGTGAAAGTTGAAAATAGGCATTTTAACCAAAGTAAACATTAAAGTCAATCGCTTCTTGTCACAGTTGTAATTCAAATATTAAAAAAGAACATGAATTTTGAGTTTTTCATTTATGTAGACATTAAAATTGTAAATCATAAACGATATCTCAAGTCAAACTACCTCATCTTCTTCTGACAAAGATTTATGATATGAATTTGAAAATGTAGATATACATAAACTTTAAAACAAAGTAAATGTAAAGATAATCATTTATTTGTGTTTTTTAGATTTCAAAAAGGATATAATCACACTCGCTGGGTTTTTATTTTCTATAAACGATTCTCAAACGTGTGATTTCCGGATTTTCATGTCCGCAAACTTCAGGGAATAATGATATCCTGTCCAGGTATACCATTCCACACCGTCAGCATAGGATTTATGCTTTCCTTTCAGGTAGAGGCCGTTCAGATTAGAAAGGTGACAATATTTGTACCACCAACCTCCTTTATAGGCCTTTGCACACTTTTCTATATCACCATGATCCTTAGTGATAAATTTGACATTGTTATGTCGGGACATAAATGAGTCGCCTGGGGAATGAAATGGTTAAGTCAGTTACTAGTAAATACTGGTGCGGGAATCAAATTATGTTTTCCGTTCTAAAGAAATATTTTTAATGTAATTATAACAGCTCTTTGAATTGTTTTCACGTTAACAAAATGACATTTTATGTTTCTATTTATATCTGTAAAAAAAATAATCGTATACTGAAGAATTAGTAAATCATTATATAATTGAAAAGTACACTTCTCATGAAATTTTCAAAACACTTAGCTTTGAAAAACAGATTCTACCTGGTGCATAATTTACATGTATGAGTTGTTAAGAGAATTGATTATTATAAGATATAAAGGGTAAATATTGACTATTTATTTATTAGAAACAACAGAATTTAACGGAGAATGATGACGAGAGAAACTTTACCAGCATTTCCACTGTAACCTGAGACCCTCAAAATATATCCCGACTCCTCATTTCCAATACTGAATGTTTTGTAGCTTGCATATCGAGAATTTCCTGAAAAATCCTTCAAATCTATCCGTAAAGTGTACTTTCCTGAGTTTGTAATGGTGTGGATTTTCTCATTTCCTGTAAATTCAGCATTTTCTTGGTGAGGCTTTTCTTTTTTTTTTTTAAATTACACGAGTTTCAGTTGTGTTATAGTTTGCAAAATGTAAAGTAAGTATACAAGTACCTAGCCAAAACTCGTTTGACAGATTCCCAAATCCATTTTTGTAGTCATTCTAGTTTCTAAAGAAATTTTCAGATCCGTCCTGTCTCCTTTGTATAACCTAGAGAAAAAAAAATCTTTTTAAAATATACATTCAGTTTATATAAATTCAGTATATACACACAGAACTACTCAATGGTTAACGAGGTACGTGCTTCTATGGAATAAAATTCATCTTATTTCAAAACTAAACTTTTTTTTTGTCTACCTCCAAATTAATTTTTAAAAGCTAAGATAGTTTAATGATTTTTTTACAATTATCTACATGTTCATGTGACTTCACTCAACATTTATTTAAGGGTGGGTTGGGTAGGGCAAGAAGAAAAAAAAACTATTCCAAACTATATTTTTTTTCAAACGAAAGCATTTCAAATTCAAGATATTACATTATTTTTTAACACATCTAGCTTCATCCAAGAGAAATGAAACAGCGTAGTGTTTAATATGAAATAAAAACTAATTTATTTGGGTTCAAATTGAAGGTATGTGATATTTATAATAACACGACGAGGTTCAAAATAAGTTTTTATGACACCTTTCCCTTTCTGTCCGTTCACATTTGCTTTGAATTCACTAGAGGTGTCTGGATTAGAATCATAATAATGTTTTTGAATTTAAGTTGTACTTCTTCACTGAAAATCTTCCGAAATTTGACGATGCTTTTACAAAACACAACAAATAAAGCTTTTACTTTAAAACTTGTATTTCCTTTAACCCACTTATTTCTTCTTCTATTTTGGTCACGATATCTGGTAGAACGTTTTTATGATCGACTGCAGTAGACGATCTGTTTACGGTTGTGTGTGAAAGTGCACATAGCGAAAATGAGTCGTTATATTTATAAATGGATAAGTCCAGTAAAATAACTCTAAACAATATTACTTGTTTTCTTTTATGTTTCAATTTAAATTATTATTTCTAATTAGATAATTGATAATTTATGGTTATATGAAGAGTTTACAATAAGTACATCCCATCATTAACGTGTGTAAGATATGAAAGCAAATAGTCATAATGTTCCGGATAATTATGATGTGGTTCAAGTGCATGACAAATAAAAAAAATCAGAAGTTGTTCAACTAGTAATCTTTTTTTAATATACTACAGTTGTTAATGATACAAAGATATTTTTTTTACATTTTGTACGGCGCCTTGCTGCCTAGCCCACTTGGCAGAAACCATAGGAATTATCAAGTGACAAAGATATAGAGTATTCCACGTGGTTCATCATGAGAGACCTACATCTTCATTTTGATGACAATGAATTTTTATCAATAATCATTGACTTCATAACATCGATGAACCCAATTGATGCGCAGAAATGATGCTCTACTGTTTATTCAAAGTTCAAAATTGATTATGTTGATTTGAAGAGGTCTGAAAATTAAAAAAAGAAATCACTTCTTTCAGCTTTCAATATCTTGCGCTTTCCATGCATGAGTGCTTTAGACATGTGAAGGTACTTTTGGGAATGCAAATACATGTTTGCGGCCGATTAGATGTTTTGCTTTAATTTTACTTGTTAATCTAGGCACTGGCATGAATTCTATTAAATGTATGCTTCAACTGCTTAAATTGAGTTATAGGTAATCGAGAAAAAAGACAAACATAATCTGAATATTAAATGATTATGATAAAAAAACTCTAAATTTTCAATTTTATATGTAATTTTTTTTTATAAAAGAATACAATAAGAGAAAAAATATTTCCTTTTTGAATTTGATATCAATTTAGTATCGGCATTTTCAAAAAAAAAATACACGTTTAAGTCTTATAAATGTGTTTATTACCGTCCATCCGCCCCCAGCTGTCTCTTGATCACAGTAGACCTGGAACCCATTTCCTCTATTCGGGTAAATAGTGTACACCTTACTCTCTCTGTAACCTCTCAACAATAGGTCTTGACAGTCTTGTGGATAGAATCTGTTATTCATGTCTGTTAAAGAATACAATTTGACCTTAATTATATCATCTGTTTTGAAATTTGACTGAATTCAGAATTCGTACATATCTTAGAAAAATATTATTTACCGTGACTACAGTTCCGTATTAAGTCATGAATCGATGCTAATTTCTGCTCAATATCTTTGATATCCTCTTTTGTAGCCCACTCAGTATTGTTTTCCTTACACTTACTGTCCGTAACTGTCTCACTTTTATTACAGCAAATTTGCTGTACGTTCACGAGTTGAGAGGCAAGGTTAAGCAGTGTACGAAACGAGTTCATTTCCGTCATACATTGATCTGTTTGTTTACATTTAGATGTATCTTTCATTGATTCAACAGTAATTGGCACCAGGAAAAGTACAAGTAGAACAATATTTAATTCCATCCTGATGCCTTTTCAAAGATGACCTTAATGCAAAAAGAAGAAAGAATTTTGTTTCTGCCTTTGCAAAATGTACAATTAATTGGATTAATTTTGATATATATTTACAAAAATTGCACTTACATATAACATGTACTTTACATTTTTTCACATTTTCAATCATCTAAAATAAGTTTAAAACTTCAAAAATTACTACAATCAAGATGAATAAAAGTGTTATTAAGGTATGTCACTCGTCAGCTTTTTAGAAAAGTTTACGCAGAAGCTTTTATTTCAAAACTACTTATTAAATTTCGATTTTTAATACATATTTAAATTCAACAATGTAATTTTTTTAACATTCAACGAAAAAACTGCTCGAAAAACTACAAAGAAGCAAGATTTATGAGTGACTATTTCGTTTGGTGGAAGGATATTTAGCAAAATATTCTGCAAATCTGCACATTTATAAAATTTAATGTAATGGAAATTTAGCCTCACAAAATTTTACTCGGAGAATATTTTCCGTTTTGATATTGCTAAAAACATTTAATATTGGTCTCAATTCATATTTTTAGACTACGTTTTACACCTTCCCTTCCAAAAAAAAAATGAAAAAAATCTTAAAGAAGTCAAGATCAAATTTACACCATATTATGCCTGATATCACATATCTTGACAAATATTTCAAAATTAACATCACTGACCCCACCTTTTTCTTTCATTATCTTAAACTACTCGATACTTGTGACTGATCAGCACTTAAGTCGTAAAAAGTTTGATATAAGAAATTTTTTAATTGCCTATTAAGTTTTTAAATACCCCAAATATGTTATTTTTTAATGCAAAAAGGTCACACAATAATTTACGAGCATTAATATGCAAGATATGTTTAATGATGAATATAATTCAAACTATTTTACGTAAATTAACATTTTTTTTTATTGCCATGCTTACATCTGATAAAATATAATAAGGGTTAAAGTAAATAACCAAAGAGATGAAATTTAAGTGCACAAAGGTCAACTTAAATATACCGTAGATCAGTAGGATGCACACTGACCCCCTATTTTCTTTGCGATTTTGAGTTACACTTTATGAGTACTTATCCAAAATATACTTCTCAAAACATCCTTGATTTATTAAATTTCAGGAGTGACTTACCTTAAGAGTCAAGAAACAGATATCTATTATAATTGTAAGGAATATAAATATCTGAATATTCAGGGATCCGAAATTCTAATTTAATCAGGCATTTCTTTCCCCAATGAGCTTTTAATATTTTTTTGTTTGTTTTTTTAATAAATTATGTTGAGTTTTCTCCTATATTCTTTTCATGAATTTGTAAAATATTCCATTAGATTTTTCATTGATATTTACAGCATAAAAACTTTGAATAAAGGAATTTTTTTTAAAATAGATTCGTATGGAAATTTATTTATTTCTTCGGTTCACTTCTGATGACTTAATTAAATAAAATCATAAAATGAATGCTTTAGCAAATGGAATTGTTTTCAATGCGAACTTACCTGTCCAATGTAAAGAGAGTTAATATGATGCAGATAAGATGTAAATACTAACGTGAATAAAAAGAAGAATGCCTACTGTACTATCCCTAACTATTATAAACTTGCAACATATGTTCGAAACGTGATACATTTTTAACGTCACGCTAAACAGTAATCAAATGTTAAACTTTGATAAGGGTTATTTTTTAGTTTTATTTCTGTAATAAAGGAGGCTTTTTATATATTTCTTTTAATGAGATGACAATTAACATTGTAATTAAATAAAAAAAATTATCCTGTTTTGACTTTTTTAACAATGTATATCATTCATTGGATTTTTTAATATCCTGATAAAAGAATTGTTTTGAAGTGATAGTGTGATGATATGAAACAATATGGATTCCATTGAAAAAAAACATAGTGTAAAACTTATATGTTATGGATGAACATTGGATAAAAAATATTTCTTGTTGGATATGATTTTATTCCACTTTCTTGTGTGTTTTTCCCCAGGGCCTTGCATAAATCTACATAGGCTATTATGACCAGGTCTGCAAAAATTGTGTTATTAGTGTTTTGTAGCAACGGTTTTCTATTTTGCCTTGTAAACAACTGTTTTCTTAAAAGAAAAAGAATTTTTATTTGCCATATTCTTTAATTTAGTCATTATGTCTGAGACCTCTTTTACAAGTATAAGGCTTTCACTTAGTCACTTAGGTTCAGCATAATTAGGTTTTACTCGTGTGGGGAAGTTAGCAACATTGATGTCGTAAAATACTTTAAGTAGTACTTTTAACTGAACAGTATGTTTCTGCATCAGCAATAGAAAGTTACCGATTGAAAGATACTCAGAACACTTAAAATGGTCAGTGGAGCACATAAGATAAATGAAATAAAAAAAATAAGTGAAATTGGAATTGTATAGAAAGGTATTGTAAGATAATAAGCATGGACACGTATCGTCCATTCCACGCAAGTGCCCTTTGCAAGAAAGCAGACACCTATAGTGAGCGGGAATGGTATGCCCTAAAGTGAAAATCTATTTGATGACTGGATTGACTGTTGACTGGATAGTGTATTTTAATCGGGTTCGGCTTGATCGGCATCGAGTGCTCAATTAATCTAATTTTGTTTACGCCACCTTCTTGTTACACAATCCTGGTAATCATTATATAACAATAGCTGAGATAAGCACTAAGTCGCAATATATCATATCCAAGTTGAAACTATTCTGTCATTATTTGGCCTTATCCCAGCTATAATTTACATGGTTGTATGTAATATTGTATATTTATGTGCTTCTGTTCACTTTCGTCATTTATCTGGTCAATAAATGACATTTTTCATTCAACTCAATTTCTCATGTCTTCTCCAGTGGTTTATGCAACGAGAACACGTTACGTAAAGGTTTTTATTACTTTTATTAGTGGAAAAGTTGTGGATATTAATGAATTTATGAAACACAATCAATAGTGCAATTTATCTAAATGATAAAATCATACCCTAATATCTATATTAGACATAAACTTAATTTGATCACAGCATTAAAACATTGCTTAATATTACAAGCTATATATAACACGAATGACTTTTTAAACGAAATAAATATTTTCTTTTTATTCAAATTGACGTATTACCAGTGTCGAAAAGTATTCATTATTTTGTTCATTTATGCACAAAATTTCTTCAAAAGATTGTTGTTCTTGTCACATCCGGTTCCCATGAAATCTGATCCAGAATCATGTCTTGTATTTCTCTGTGCTGCTGGATTCAATGAAATGAGAATTTTGCAGACAACCCTCTCCTGTTGCCATTTTTGTTCCTAACATCCGTTCGGTGTCCAGTCCTTTTATAACGCCATTTTGACCCGAATTCGATTCCCGATCTTCTTTTTCATTGTCGCCTTTAATAAACCGTGCTAAGCAGAATAAAGTTATCATTATGACAAGGTCAATTAAGGCTACTGGCAGTAAGATACCAAGGTACGGATTCGTAGGAGACCCTTTTAACATTGTTGTGGATGTTTCGGCATAGGTTACATTCTGAGGTGTCGCTGGTCCACTGATCTGATGCATAGATGAAAATGGTTTGACTCTTCTTTGAAGGAAAATAAAAGGTGATTGGTTCAGATTTAGATGTATTTTTTCAAATAATCATTTGTCCATGGGGAAGAAAGATAACACTTCCTTAGTTTCCTTGTTCGTGTTTGATGGAGGTTTAACAATATTTATTCCGGGCACGATTCGTTATATCTGAAACACAAGTAAGATTAAATCTTTTTAAATAATTACACTTTATCAACTCTTGTACATTGCATAATTTTGCCTTAGAAATTTTTTAATTGAGGAAATAAAAATCATAGACAAAATATTTTATATAAAAAAAAAAATTTCGTAATAAAGTCGATTAAACTAGATGCATTCTTCCGGATTCATTTTATTTTCCCCACTGTTACATAATATAAAGCAATATAAGAATTCACGTTTGTATAACTTCGAACATAAGTGAACATTGAAAATGTTTAATAATACGTAATTTTCTGTTAATGAATAATAAAAATTGATGAACACTTTAAAACGAAACTTGATTTTTTAGAAAACAGGATTAGATGTAGGTATATTAAGAGTGATTCTGGAATTCTATTTGGTTAGCAAAAGCATGGCAACTATTGTCAACCAATAAAATATTATGTTAAATCTTTGATTCATAAATAAGACTATTTAAAGATATTATTATTTGGTTGCATTATGAGCAAATATAATCCAAAGGTAACCCAAATACCTCCAGTAAGAATTTCATTCAATTTTGATTTCAATCCAGATTTTTGAAGTATCTGCTTCTAAATATCAAAATCAAATCCCGAGGTTCCTTTAACATAGCTTGAACAAACTTGTTCAATTTGCCTTCCAAAGTACGAAAATTAAAGTCTAATTTATTTTAGTGAATCTTTTAGCATGTAATAGAGATACCCTTTTTGTCGCAGTAATCGTTTTCAATTTTACACGAAATTTAAAGGTAGTTATTCATGCACTCTGTAACGTTACAGAGTGCAAGAATATACTATTCTATCCATAGAAAATTACATTATTTTCTAATCATTCCATAAACCATTGTATAGTAGAAATGGCCTTCTTTACATGCTTACCGACAAAATCATTTTTTTTTTCTAACATTGGCATTTTCCAATAAACATACATGAACGTTCAATTATCTTTTCGTATACAAATGAATTTGATATTACTCTCAGTTAACAAATGCATTTAGAATTCTGCCTTTCACAAAAGTTTTAAAACTTTTTTGTCCAATTAAATTTCTGTTATTGAAATGTTGCTGTTTTCTTTACATTTGTTCTGGTTTAAATTCTCCCACTTGTAATTAGGACGAAGTAAATAAAGTAAAAACAGCCAGAAAACACAAAACAATAAGTGGTGGATACACGTTGGATGTGAATTCAAAATGAATCCGGGTTATTTCTCCCCAGTACCTGCTCCGCCTAGGTCATTTCCGCCCAGGTCATCTCTCTCCTGGGTCATTTCCCTCCATTACCCAGGTCATTTCTTTCCACAACCTAGGTCATTTCACTCCAACACAAAAATTATAGTGTAATAAGTTTAATTTTATTAAGTTTTGTTAATT
>PRKT01000165.1:854172-871563 GCA_003671525.1 Saccostrea glomerata | reverse complement strand
AAAAAATGCTAAATTTTGATAAAAAGTGGCAAAGTTCACGTGTTTAGACGTTTTCTGCACAAATATGACGTCATCAAATGAAAATTTTGGCGTAAACTATTCAAGTTTGATACCTAAGGATAATATTTCCGTAAACAATTTTCTTCTTCCCCTCACTTTATTTTTCCTAAAATCATTAGGCCGATTTAGCACATTCGTGGATTTAGCTCTTTAAGACTTAAAAAAGAAAAATAATTCACAAAAATAGATATAAGTCATGTATTTTGTAGTTATGTACACGAATGTATCTTGGTTGAAATGTAAGCAACCCGAAAGTTTAAACTATTTGAGATCTGTTTTCACTTTTGATCATTTTGCACACCAATGACTCAAACAAACTACTCTCACAAAAATCATTCCATAGAATATCGAGAATAGAATATGATAGAAAAAGAATATCGAACTTAGGCATAATATAAAACATATTTTGTTTAACATCTCATTCAAATGGTTGAAATTTCTTTGAGGAAAGAAATTTTTAAGATTTAAAAAAACAAAAAAAGTCCACATGGATAAGCAAAGACATGTCAAAAATTTAATCACACTTTCATTGAAGATAATAATAGAAAAGTTTACTTTTCTTTAAAATGAATCAATGCACTAATCAGAATAATAGGCATTCGTTGTTATACATTTAATAAGATATGAAAAAGCGATAAATTACCTCTAAAGTAATTCTTAAAAAACAGCCGACTAGATATAAGGTTACATCCGACAATATGTTTTAACATTTTCAGGTTCATGTAGGGTAAAAATAATCCGTGTACAGTAACGACTGCTTGCATTAATTTAAGAATACCCCCAGAGACCTAGTAAATTAACAGAAAAATATTTACAAAATAAATACTAATTACATGTATATGCCACTATTTTATCACAAGAAAAGAATCATTCCTGCATCTAAATGACTTAATAAATCAGATTTTATTTTCTATATTTCTTTTCATATTGGCATTCTTTTTAAAAACGTAATATTTCTATCTTCGTTTACGACCTCCATCAAACAAGAAGTCATATTTCAGAAAAGTACCATGCTTGTTCTGTTTATTTGTGTTAATAAATTCAGTATAAGCGATATCTTTGAAAATTTTTAAGGCAAGTATCTAGAAATTTTATTCATAAGCAATAAAATTATAAATTTTGTAAGTCAAGCATAAATCTACGTTGTTCTTGGTTTATCATTCACATATTCAGAACGAAAAGTTAGGTAGTAAAGTTTTATTTAAGTCCAGGGATGGGATATTTTTTTAAAAAATTGTAATTGTCTGTAATTAATTACATTTTTGAAGTAAGGAAATGAATTGTAATTGACCATTTTTTCAATAGCTAAAATTTATTATAGCTGTTCTTTTGATTTATGTCATTTAATTAGGAATTTAGTAATGCTATAGGGAAAACATATGTACCTATAAGAAACTCATAGGTCCACGGTCACCTAAGCATTTTATGCTCGATTAAACGAATACATGTACTATGTAATTCGTAGAATTATTTTGACCTGATATGCCAAATATAAATGAGAGTTAGTGCATTTAGGGGCAAGCACCTAAGTGTTGGTATTACAGCTGCATGACAGCATTTTGTTTGATTTATTGATTATTTTTACTTACATGTCAATTTAATTATCGGTAGTTTCTCTAGGTCTATAACACCCAGTTTTAAGTCTTTTATTTGTAACTGTTCGAGTGCACGTCTGTAAGTCACCACAATGAAACCATCAGATAATGTTCAAAATTAATTAATATACAAATTTCATTTATCTTTTTTTGCATTAGATAGATTGAAAATAGGGTCAGTGTTGAGTAGCATGTTCAAAAATGCGTTACACTGATACGTGTATCCAAATAAAATGCACTGATTTTCTGCCCAAAGCAATTGAAACCACGAGTGTTCGTACCATTTTATACACATTAATCGGCAAAGTAAACACAAGAAAAACAAAATAGTAATAAATCACAATTGCCGGTATTTTCAACTGCTTGTTTTTAAAATAAATGCACTGAGGTGTTTTAATGTTAGAAGATTATGGAAAGAAATCAGCAATTTGTTAGGTAACTGGGCTGCGAAAATGCTTATTGCATAGACATGAATACTTTTTTTATCTAATTTATAAGAAACTTTGAAAACAGTAGGCACAGTTCAAAAGAGGCACAATGTACTTGATTATCTAACTTGAGAATTACAAAAAATTCCCCCCTGATTTAACAAGAAGAAGTCCAGTCTTGTACAAATGTATCACGGTGTGATTTTTGACAAAAACAATTTTAGTGACATTTAAGCTTGTGGATTAAAGCTGAAATTGTTAGGGGACAAAAAAATTAGATAAAGAAGCATATTGGCCAAAATGCTCACCAGAGCTAATAAGGAATAAATTGATGATATGTTGTTCTCATGACATTATATAATTATACCTATATTTAAAGGTCAATGCAATGATTCAGAATCTAAAGGAGTAAAACATTTATCGAGCCTTAAGGGTTAGGTCAACATTGTTTTTCGATGAGGAAAATCATCGTAATGACAAAAAAAAATCAGCAGTATCATATATTATTATATCCTCCGCTTGAAAAGCTGATCGGAATGTCCGTTAGTCCGTCTCTTACGCTTTGGGGTATCCATCTCTTATCCGCAACTCCTCTTATATATAAAAAAATGTGTTTGTGAAACAGCTATGCCCCTGTATGACAATATAGCGAAGATTAAACTTTTCTTAAATGCAGTATAAATATATTGGTGCCCAACGTAGGGTCTTCTCACAAGAAATCCAATTGCAAAATAGGAAAGCCCTAGCACCACTTGTTCAAAAGTAATGGCTAAGGATAAGTTTTATGAAAGGTACAGAGTAGGTCAAACTCAAAGGTCAAAAAGTCAAAGTTGTTGGTTTCTTAAGAAAGGTTTAATGTAACAAGGATTACATATGTGAAATATGAAAACCCTAGCCCTTACCGTTCAAACGTTATGGCCAAGGTTAAAGATGTTTTTTATAAGTACGGAAATTTCAAAGGTAAAGGTCAGAAGGTCAAAGTTTTTAGCATCCAATGAAAGGTCATGCCATAAAAAATACAAATGTGAAGTATGAGAGTACTAGTATCTACCGTTTAAAAGTTATGGCCAAAATAAAAAAAAGGTATTTTTGTGTAAAATGGGACAAACTCCAGAGTAAATGTAAAAGTTGGTGGTACCCAAAGAAAGGTCTTTTTACAAGAAAAACACATATTAAATATGAAAGTCATAGCTCCAATAAATGAAAAGTTATGGTCAAGGTTAAAGTTTTTTCGGACAAACAGATCGACAGATAGACAAACAGACATACAGACGGACACGATAAAACTATATACCCCCGTAACTTCAATTACGGGGACATAAAATGAAATGGTATTCAATTAACTTTTCATATTATGAAACAGTATAAAGAAGAGGTTACAAAAATGCAAATGTTTGTTCTGATTTTCACATTACATTCTCTGAAAAATATACTCAGAACTGAGTAAAAGGGTAGAGTAAAACAAGAATTAAGAAATGTAATGAATTCTCTGTCCTAATCAAAAGGTTATGTCTATGTATAGTTTTTGCATTAGAATGTGTATTTTACACTAGCCCATAGCTTTACAGAGCATAGTTTTAGGTGTTATACCCACCCACCCCATTACTTACGTGTATTTAGGAGGAAGTCGATTATCAATGAAAGCAACAAAAAACTACCCTACCTTTATTTTTCTATAAGTATAAAGAGGGACTAGAAATAAGCTTAAAATATTATACTATGCTACTAATTTTCAGCTGTTACTTTACCACAATACTGTCAAGTATACCCCACCATCATTTCAATTATGCTTTAATCATGGCGAAGTATATTATGATATAATGGTACTTGTGTGAAGGCTTAACTTATTAATTAATTTCAATATTTTATCTAGAGCCTCTTTCAGTATTATTGAAAGTTATTAGGTTTTCTTTATATTTTTGCTTTTCATTTATTATTTTCTTTTTGTTTTGATTTAACGTAATGTGTTTTGTTTTTTGTTTTTTGTTTTGTTTTTTTTTTTGGGGGGGGGGGGGTATAAAAAGAATATGTATTTGCAAAGATTTAAAATATCTTTAATCAAGTAGTGATAGTCTGCATGTATGGGATGGAATATATAAAATAAATACAGCATCGAGGCGTCCTGTCATCCATTTCTATTTTTACTCACTCGTCCAAATGAAATCTTATTAATTCGAACAAATTACATATTGGTACGCACCGATATTAATTCATCTGCTAAAAATTTCTACTTCACCTAACAATTTTTTTTCTGAAACAACGTATCAATGAAGTCAGTAAAGAAAAAAATATATATTCATAAATTTCATCTCTAGCGTGTGTTGGATCCTTTACATGTGCCATCTTTGATTTTCTAGGTTTGGACCTTTATCAGAGAAATGAAGATTAATTGAATGATTGTAAATTGCTCGAAACTGATCTGTCAATATTTAGCCAGAGAAAAATGAGGAACTTTATTACACCTACGTGCTAAGAAGATGAAAGATCAAATCATAGACCTAAATTGCTTTAGGTCTATGATCAAACTATTCGAACAAATGCATGAATTATTTGAAGGAAGAACAATTATAATAAACAGAATATTTTTCCCTTTCATCTGTTATAAATTTTGTATCGCTTTGAAGGGGGTCATTTTTCAATGAGGGTCAATTTTTTTATAGGACTAACATATAAAATAATGACCCCTAGGTCTCTTTTTCTACGAAAAATGATTTTTTTTCTACGGGTGGGGTCATTTTTTGACCCTTAGGTCATTATTCGATGGGGTTCATTATTCGTCTTTACACCGGAAAGTTTTACTTATTTTCCCCGGTGATATACTATACTTGAGCTAGATTGAGAAATTGATTTACATTTACTAAGATATGAAACAATGATACATTATTTCTAAATTAATTTAAGGAAAAAAAAACAACGGATAATACATGTATTTAAAAGTGTTTAAGAGTATACATGTTGATCATTTCCTAAGAGAATGCGTTTTGAAAACGTAGGCTGGAATCCAGCGTAAAAATTTCATTATTTGAGATTGCTGATAGTTCCTGTTTATTACTCTATAACCGGTGCCTACAGTTATTCACGATGATTCGAATTTTAAGAGTCAGTACACTTTAGAAGAAGAAATGACTACTTTTTTTACTCACTGGCCTTGACTATCTTTTATTTTCTATAAATTGCAACAGATACATTTATTGCAGCTCCATGTGCTTTAAGTGCATGTATTTCCCTAACGATTAAGGAGAGCTTGCCTTCAGCGAAAATCCACCTGACCCTACACCGCAAAAACGTACACCTTAACCACAAGCGATGATAAACACCCTTTTTACTCCTATATAAAGAATTCTGGGTGTAAAGCTTAGGTAAAAGAAGAAACCCAGAGTTTGGATTTTGCAGATTTCATTTTGGCGACAGAACGTTGAAAAGGTAACTATTATTAATATTATTATTCTTTTTAAAATATATTTTTAAAATCACGTTTTTCCTGATTGATCCCATTTGTCATATTTTGAGATGAAGATAGATTCCTTTTTTAGTAATAATTGCAAAATTTACATTAAGATTAATTACTAATCTGGCCAGGTCTAAAATACATGCTTTTAAAAGAATTAATTAAATAATTTTTAATAGTTTAAAATATTCTTACATGTACCCCAGCAGAAAAACAGTAAAATCATTTATATTATATCCCAAAAATGTTACACTTTAGCAGAAAATATTTTTTAATTGCTTTTATCTAGAATTTATTAATGATCACATCATACACTTTGTTAATTATTATATTTTCTTTTTCAAAAATGAATAACATATTTGTATTTCAATTGATTGTTATGAAAGTATTTTTAACATCATATACATGATAATCAGTTTGTTAAAGAAGGAGCAATAAGGTCACACTTTAAAATAATGTTAAAACTATCAAGGAACTTGACAGTATTTTATTTGAAGCCTATTTTGACGGACCCATACAAATGCTTCCGCTTTTTATCATTATTAGCACTGTATGGCACAATCTTATAGAAAAAAGAGTATATTCTTCATATCATTTATTATAGCATAAGTATATAATCTGTGGGTTTTTTTTTTAATTCTATATACGTGATCTGATTTTAAAACTTTTATGATTTGCAAAATGTAAAATAAACTACCATGAGTTTTAATGATCTTATGGCTTAAACAAATTTAAGGGCAGGTAAATCACATGGTGTTGTGCACAAATGTCATGCTAAATTCAAAAAGAAACCAAACAATTTAGATTATTTTAAAAAATGTTGTAGTACCTGCTATTTTTAAATTCTCTTTAACGTTTATTGTAGTTCTTTTTAATTGATATTTCAGGTGAAGAAAATTGATTTTGGTCCTGTTCTGGATGCTGATAAACAGCTTCAAAGGATTGTCGAAGACTTGCATCGTGGAAGGAAATCTTTTGCATCGGTTTTCTATCCTCCACGTGCGCTCTGCTACATCAGTCGCAATGACCCAACTAATAATAAGACGGAATATATTATAAAAGTCCTGGTTTCTCAAGATGGGAAGACCAACTGCACGCATCTTCGCGTCGACAGTTATGATGATTATGATTGGCTTGTGCGAGAGTCAAAGGATAAGGCTGTTATGGATGCCATCAATCCAGATCAAGTATAAGACTGAACTTATTCTTGTTAAACCAGGAGGAAATTGTATGTCCTTCTAAAGTTAAAGAATCAAGTACTTTGAGTCTCTTTTGAAGAAATATAAAAAAGTTTACCTAAAGTTTTCAGTTTTCTTCTCAATACGATAAAAATAAAATGTAATGTGGTAAATCTGACGTCCTTTAAGGATATCATCAGCCAGGAAGGATAACTCCAAAATTAATATTTAATTTGAAATGCATCAAAATGAAGCTTAAAAATGAAATTTTTTCATGCAACAATTTTCATTTTATTCATCTTTATAAGATTCAAGGTTTTGGAAGTCTTAGAAAAGGTCTTATAAAAGTTGATATTTGTATCTTTTAAAAGGAAAAAATAATCAATATTTTAGAGAAATAAGATTTTCTTGAATCCAGCCTTAGATGCCAATGCTTATTAGCATGATATGAAATAATAGAAGTGATCCGTGGTGTCTTGCAATAATAGCAAAAGCCTTTTACACTAAGTATTATAGAATGCACGACGGAAATAGAAAACAAAAAAATACAAAATAAGTATAAAAATCATGACAATTACTCTGAATGCCTAGATACCTATCTTTTATAACCTAAAATATATTTTTTAATCAATTTATAATTTCAAAAATGCATTGCTGATATTCCAATTTGCTTTTTCTTAAAAAATATTGGAGATCTGATAATTTTCTCTAAATGATATGATTAACTCAAATTAATTAATTTGATGGGGAACCTTACTCAGAAAGATATCCATACAACAATGTAGCTGTTAGACACTTGACATTAATGATACCTAAAAGTACACATTTACAATTCTTTGGAGACAGCTTGTTGAATATATAGATATGATATTTACAATTGACAAGGAATGCAAGAGTTCAAAGAATACAATTCAGTTCAGCTGATGTCATCTCATCTAATATTGTGGCAGCATTCATTCTGTTTCTGTTTAGTCTATAGGATTTATAATAATTATATTAACGATTAATTTATCTTTAATAAGTTGTGATTGTATTCATAAGCACTTCACAATTTTTTGTTATGATATTACTTACATATACATATGTTTATTCAATGATAGTCAGGATCATTAAAATTTATTTTCCACCACTTTTATTTTGAACTGGGATCCGCTCCCGCACGTGAAAGATGACTTCATCACTACTGTTCAGCCTGCCGGGAAATAGCGTTCATGATGCTGCTAGACTAAAAAAAGTTTGCACAAAATTTATCATCTCATTAAAAAAAGCCACTCTTATATGTTAAAATGTCCGATTTGAAGTGGAACAAATCAGGAATTATTTTGCTTCAGCCATGTATTGACGTGACATTTGCTTTCATTAAATTGAGGTCTTCTGTCCTTTAGGGAAGATTCCCCCTTTTCCTTGGATATATCAGAGAAAAAAATAATGGTTGTATTTTACACCAATCACATATCTCAAAATCAATTGTCTTCTAGACAGAGACTGTGGAAAGTGGAGACCAGTACTTCGGACTAGACCTTAGAAACCGAGGTCCCGTGTCGCAGTAGGTGAACTATCCCCTTGTTAAGTGGCCTTGAGTGCTGAGTATAGGACGTTTGCAGCTCTCCAGCCAGTTTTAGTGTCTCCATATAATTGAAAAAATCCTCGAGAAGAACGTTAATCAATATCGTTAAATCAATTTAATCTTTAGATTGTTACACTTGTTTTTGAAAAGATGAGATGGGGTTTCTCCCAATATTCACTCAATTTAATATTAAATTACCATACGTAGCTGATGCTTTATTTCGAGGTGCAAACCCTACTGTTTGCACTAACAGATTTTCTAGTTGATCTTTCTTTTTGTTTTGTGTTAGGTCTGCTTTTCTGAAGGGGGCTTGTAGATGAATAGGGTTCTGACGTCAATTTTGTTTTAGTAAATGTTGTTTCAAAGGAAATCATTGGGCTGTTAATGTTAAGTTTTATGCATTTTAAATTCTCCTTTTACAATCAAAATTTTGGAAAATAATTGGATATATATTTAAGAAAAAATTAAAGAAAGATATCACAAATATGTAATATTCATCAAAAGTATTGTGAAACAAATATATATGAAATCATTTACATGTCGAATAAGGTACAATACCTCATTTTAGTAAGTGAAAGTAAAGTCAGTTAGAATTAGTCGAGAAGAATATATTCAAAATCATATAATTTGTACATGAAAAAGTCGATGTGAAGATTGAAAATATCTTATTAAACATAAAAATAAGTACGGTATTTGCAAACCTTTTTATTCGACCAATGATTACGTATGAGATGCAATACCATACCTCGAACCATGTTTAACGAATGTTTTAATTGTAGTGAATATTACTTGTTTATTTATTTGGTTTATATATACAAATTTAAAAAGTTTAAAATCGGTGTTTTTAAAACTTAGTTAGGAAATATGAATCTGTGCTAGAGAAATCCAAATTAAAGGTTGTTCAAGTATTGTAAAAGTATTATCAAAGCAGATGTAACACCACTACAATTGACAAAACAGTAATACTTTGGTGTTTATTGGAAACGCAAAACTTGTAACACTTGATTAGAGAAATAAATGTTATGTTTGAGGATGCTATTAAAAGAGGTTCTTATGTAAGAGTAAATGTACACGTGACAATCATGAAATTGACAGATACCATTCTAAAGTATCCATTGCGTACATGTACCAGAAAATAATCTGTATTAAAAGTTGATATAGAGAAGTCATATTATAGATGTTTTACAAACAATATAATTTCACTCACTGTTATTTGCTACAAGTTAAAGTCACGGTGAGGAAGAATTACACAAAATCTTGTTTCTAGCACCGATGGAATTGCTATTGAATATTGGTCGATTCTAAACCCGATCTTTTATAACAAAACACCGGACGGATCTCGATTTTAAGTCATAATTAGTAAAGGGAATTTTGGAGGGAGGGGATTTATTAGATAATTGTGGAAAAATATTTTGAATATATGGGTAATGTGTCACAATCAATATTTAATCGTAATTGTTTTTACTTGACGTTTATGGTTTTTATTTTATTTACCCTTAAGGTCATTGGCAACGCAGGGATTCCAGAGAAAAAAAAGGTTTATATATAGGTTTTTCACTTATAAAAACAGTCATTGAGAGTGATCTACCGTATAGAATTCTCTAGGCGCTGAAAACAAATAAAGCATATCTTACAGACTGAGAGGTAAACAAAAGCACGTGTACATGTATGTTTTTTTTATTGGATATATTCGACTCTACCGTAACAAGCTAATTCAGAGAATTTGTGTCCCCCGCTTAGGGAAATAGGGGGGAGTCGGATCCCCCTGACTGAATTTGAAGAATTAAAGATATTGTATAAGATTCTTCAGTTCATATTTCCATGTAATATATTATGTCAGTATTGTTTTATTACTTATCATTTGTCCTCTCCAGTGCTCCCAGTTTACGCCACCACCATACCATGAGTGCCAGCCTTTCTTATACAGACCGTTCAAATTTGAATTGTGGCATCCATGGTACCACCAACCGGCCTTAAATTGCATTCCACAGTTTCCTTTATTATCCCGATCCTTTGTAACAAACTTTTTATTATTATGGTTAGCTAAAGAGTCCCCTGAAAAGAAAGATTTTGACATTCAAATAATGAAAAACATTTTATGAGATACATGTAGAAGGTGTCAATATATTATAAGACAAAAAGATTATTCATTACCAGCATTTCCACTAAAACCTGAGATGTTTAAAACATATCCAGATTTTTCGTTCCCAACCTTAAAGGACTTATAGCTTGCATAACGAGAATTTCTTGAAAAGTCCATCAAATCTATTCGCAACATGTAATTTCCAGATTCTGTAATTGCGTGAATTTTCTCATTTCCTACAATAAAAAGGAATGTTAAGAAAAAATAATTCTGGTTGATTAAATAAACAATTAAACATACTCAACTAGCCATTTACAAATTACAATTATAGTTAAATTAAGCAAAAAGGGGTTTACTCAAGGTTCCTCTCGATCTGTTACATTAGTTTTGTAACATATACATGTAGTGCTTATTTTTGTAGAACTTGAATCAGTAAGCAGATAGGCAGTTTGTGTAATTTCATAGTTAGATACGTTACACGGATAACCAAAATGGTCGTCGTAATCAAACACTTTTATGGTTTTTAAAACAATTATTTTATCTAAAAACATAATTTGCTGTTTGGTCTTTTATTGATCAATGTCCTACAATATACCAAACTGGTCACTTAACCTGTTCAATAGAATAAAAGGAAGCAGATATAACCCGAAAACGAAGAAAGATACATGTGTGTAAAGGCTGTTATATTGTATATGGTAAAAATCACTTCTTGGACAAAAATGTCTGGGTTGTTTTTGTACTGTATTTTTAAGCGAATTAAATCCAGTATACCTAGCCAAAACTCCTTTGACAGGTTTCCAAATCCATTTTTGTAGTCATCCCACATTCGGTAGAAATTTTCAGACCCATCCTGCCTTCTTTGTATAACCTAGAGTGAAGGAGAGAAGGTTAACTCTACTTTTTGTCTTCATTTTCATCACATTCATTTCACAGCTTTAATAAAAAAAAAATAAAAAGATATATAATCAATCAAATTAATAAAAAAAGAGAATTGTTATTTTTTTTTAATATTTCTAAATTCTAACTTCTTTAATATTCATTTCATATAAGTATACCTATTGCTATTCAAAAATCAGATAGAAATATTAATTACTGTCCATCCTCCACCGTCTGTTTTCTGATCACAGAAAACCTTGATTCCAGTTTCTTTATTTGGGTAAATTGTGTATTTTTTACTTTCTTTGTGACCTCTTAATAACAAGTCCTGACAATCTTTTGGATAAAATCCGCTATCCTTTCCTGTGCTCAAAATTGTTATATATCTTTAATACAACAGGTAATCAAAGTGAAGTAATAATACACCATATGAAAGTAGCTTAATAAGTCCTACCTTTACATATCCGTAATAAATTGCGCATTGATTTCAATTCCTGCTTTATTTCTCTTACGTCTTCTTTTGAAGCCCAATCCGTGTAATTTTCTTTTCCTTTAATCCCTTCTGTTTCATTTTTGTTGCAACAAGCTTGCTGAAGTTTAACAAGTTGTGAGGCAAGAATCAAAAGTGTTCGGAGGGAACTCGTTTCGGTCAAACATTGATCTGTTGTTTGAATTTTGTTTTTATCTTTCGTAGTTGCAGTTGTAGTAGGCACCAAGAACAGAGCAAATAGTACAAAATACATTGTCTCTTTTTGGAGTAGTGTACTAAATGTAAATTATTCAAACAATGTGTAAGATTCATCTCAATTTATTCACAGCAAATATTAGTTATTTTTTGCTAGATTCTCGAAAGATGTTTCTTTGTAAAGAAAAATTAGTGAAAGGTAAATTTAAAAAATCACTGGATACATTATATCAACCTGCTCTAAAATCTGGGCATTGTGAATATTTTTTTATGATGCAGCATTGTGTTTTTTCTCCCTGATAAATACAAATGGATGTCGGCGGATGCCAAAGTCAAAATGCGATATATATTCCTCCTAGGCTCCTATTTCCACCTCTGAAAGGTATTTGTTTATCCCTGTTTATAGACTGTATTTGTATCGTGTGAAGATTTATTGTTTGAAGCGAGATCTGTCACTGTTTGTTATCTACATCTTTTTCAATATAACTGTAGTTCGGTCAGTATAGGTAAGTCGAGGTTCGGGGGGTCCTGAGTGCGAATCTCGGCCGAGATTGACCTAAGTCGAAAAATAATAGGTAGCGACTGTTTGATTTTTTTTTTTTTTGGTCATGTGCTCGGCACTTTGAAGTGAGAGTTGCAGGTTTTTCGGACGATAGAACCAATGCCCCGTTTCACGGCAAGCGTTTGCACAATAAAGATCCCCTACTGCTCAATGACTTTGAGTGCCGAGTAAAGTTCAGCATTTGAAACCCTTTACCGATATACGGTGACGACTTCATAAGATTTTAAAATTCGGGAATCGGACTTGAAACAACGTACAATCAATCAGCCATTATCAGTATATGATTTTCTACTTTCTATTTTGGAAAAGAAAGACATAAAGAACATTTAACTTAAAAACATAGTGCATAAATCTATGAAATTCAGTTTTTATCTACAACTTCATCGAAACAACAGAACAGTTTCTGATGTAATAAAACCTTCATAGCTCTACTCTAAAGATTCCGGTCCTACCCCACGAGTGCAAAAAATGTTGAAGGTAAAAATACTATTTAGATCGTTTTTAAATATTTAAAAGAGAATATTGGATGTCTTGAACTACATTTCTTTCAAGTTTCATCTTTGGAAACCAGAATTAAATCAAGCAATGTAAAAGAACAATATCAATCACTTTACTATTTACAGGAGGGGAAACTCATCCAAGGTAAAGATCTAATCATTTTCAAAAAAAAATGTATATCCCTGAAACAAGTTAGAATTATAAAGAACTATGATTATTTTTATTGTGTATTGAGAAATTCTTTTAGGATTTCCGGTATTTTCTTCTTTTTTTAAATAAGATTTGAAAAAGAAAAAATGAAATCGATTTATACATTTACATTGTCTAAACTAGTGTTACTTCAGAATATGCAGTATGATTTTATATACATATAACTGAAAAAAAAATTTGCATGTGATATGTTTCATTATCTTAGACTTAAATTTCCTCGTCATAAATTTCCAAGTAATTCTAAAATTAAATGACAAATGGTCACAGTATCAGTACACCAGTTTAGAGCTTACATTTTTCATATTCATTGAGGATAAAGTCAATTGTTATCAAAATTTAGAAAGTAAATTAAAATTTGTGCATGATCAGGAAATTATTTCTCCTTAATATTTCAGCCGTTTTTCATTAATATCTTCCTGTAAACTATCTGTTCAAAATCTCTTTAAATATTTTTTTTAATCGTTGATAAGAAAACTCATAATTTTATAATATACATAATATAATTTGACAATTGTTGAATAAAAGTCAACATTAACTATTTGAAATATTCACCTCCCTTTCTGGTTATGAAATGTCCCGTGAATAAATATCACAAGATGTAGAAGAAAAAAGTTTTAATCTCCATATATCAACATGCAGCATATGTTCTAAATATGATATTTTTACAAAGTCACGCTAATCTGTAATCATATCAAATGGTGATGGTTTATTTCTTACGTGTTTCAAGAAAATGTCAGCACATATTGAACGTATTCATATTGATTATCTTTATAAGTAGGAATACATGTACATGGACAAACTCTAAATGTTCTAGAAATACAAGTCAAATGAAGTAAATCTGCTGATAAATGATCAAAATGTGTGATTGTACTTCAGATTTAATCTAATAAACAATTTAAAGTTGCATCGTAAAGGTAGAATGGTATTTTGATATTAAAATAAACTAACAACAACTCAAGTGCCAAAATCTTAACGAGCAATAACAAAAGTTAATTTGCAAATATGTTGATAAGTGTTTATATTATTTATAGCTTTATAAACAGAAAGCTTACCATGCTGGAATAATGAACTGCAAATGCATTATTAAATATTTGTTTTTGAAAACCTACATACTCACAATACAAGGGTCATGAGTTAACACCTTACTATTGAATCCTGGCATATTTCATTCAATATTCTTGGGCTGACTGAAGCGACGCCTTTCGGAAAAATTACAAATTCTGTTTGTTTTTCTTACCCCTCAGCCAATTGCATGAAGCCATTTTATAATAAACAATTTGTAACACGTGCAGGATTAATTGCGGGTCAATTGAATCCTTTTGGTACATATTATCTAACTGTTTATGTTAGCTTTAATTTGATTGGTGTTTCTTAATGAGAGGAGAATGCCTACATATTTTGAAAGAACATACGTCAGGGGTCAAATGGTAATGTATTGACTCAGGACCCAGACGTTGTGAGGATGAAAAACCTAGTTGGGTACATGTATTTACTGCTTCAGAATCTTTGGAGGTGTTATATTCTGTACTTGTGGCTGTAAAAACTCGCAAGAGCCAACGACGTTAATTTAAAAAATGGGTTGTGTATTCAGTTTTGTATAGTTTTACTGCTACGTTTTCTGTTCTTTTCGTATTAAACGTGAAACATGAAGATTACGATCAGTGTTCATTACCCACAGTCCACTGAAGCAGTGCGAGTCAGGGGCAGAGCAAACACGGAATTCTATAGATAAAAGTCAGATGTGACCAGCGCCTTGGAGGAGTAGACAGCCCTTTTTGATCGGTTTTACCCACAGTGTGCTTCTCTTCATAATTAAGTTAATGGTGTAATAATTATATTGTTTTGAAATGATAATTCCTGGTAAAAGTTTAGAATTTATTCAAGTCCAAAATTACAAAATCAAAATTCACGTTTTTACACAAAAATTCCTAAAGTGAGAGTGAATTACAAACAAACTCAGGCACGTCTCATCTTTGACAACTCCTCCCACATTTCATAAATGAACCAATGAAACAAGTTAAAAGACAGTAGAAAAGTTTGGGGAAAGCTCAATGACATTAATTTATAACACAGGAAACAATTTGAGTAAGCATAACAAATTCAAAGAAACACCAGTCTAAGATCTGACCATAAACCTGATAACAATTATGAGCTAATAGCATCGATACCGTGGGATGGAGAGAGAGATGTCAAGTTTGAGAAATTACAAACACGTGCAGCAGTGCTCTTTATGAAGATCAAATAAAACAATTAATTTTCAATTACAAATTCCCAGTACATCAATTATAATATTTAAACAATACCTAAATCATAAGTACATCTAAGAAACTAACAAATTGTCTTTATCAAAAATATGCATTTATACATATATAATTTGTACGCATGTATATAACATCCGCCCCCTAAAAAAAATTGGCATACAATTTTAAACATTAAACGATAAAGACAATCATAAAATACGCACACAAAAGAAATGTTATACAAAATGATAATGAAGAAAATATAATACATGTTCAAGAAGAAGAATGCATTCTAGTAATGAAATCAGAAGTGAATAGAATGTTTTCGAAACATGTATACACCATTCATTGGGCCCATCAAACACTCGAACATTCATACGAACATAATATTCAAATCAGAGTGCATCATAAGAACTCATAACTTGCGCTTCAATGCCTAGAAAAAAAATGTAAACAACAAATTCTCGAATATGGTTGTTCAAAAGTATAACCTGTACGGAATAACACATCCTCGGTTAGAATAAATCATACCACTTTCAAATAAAGATAATACAATATTCAATTACAGAATTGCATAAGGTATAACCCTGTTGGAATAAAACATCCTTGGTTAGAAAAAGCAATTAATATATCAAACCAACACAAAATGTTCATGTTACACGATGTATGCCACAAATATTGCATGCTAGTAATTCCTACCCATTCAATTTCTACCGTTTTCAACAATACATGTAAGCTGTAATACTAGTGGAATAGAACATCCGTAATTACATAAACATACATATGAAACACTGTAAATTAATACAGATCAAAAATATAAAACAAAGTTAAACACATATATTTACAAAAAGGGATCATGCCTCATATCAAGCATGTCATCGCTTTATGCAACACTCATAACATTGTTACCGTACTGGCGCTTACTTTCAAGCTGTACTTTATAACAAAGTTGCAAAAGAAACGATATATGACATCATGATACAAAAAAACGTATCAACTCCAGGCATCATTACGCCTCAGAAGTATACAAACTATCTCTCACAACAGCTACTTCACATTGGTAGCTCAAATTGTGACCAATACCCATTAGTAATTAGCACTACGAGAAAAGTGTACTAAGCTCTTGCATTTAAATAGATAGAGCAAAATAGACACACTCGTACCAATGCATAATTATAATGATATTAAAAACAAAACACACCAATAGCACATCGATATCGCAAATCGTAATAAACAACAACAAAAACTACTTTCATGCAACTGTAAGGAATATACAGGTGTATGTGAAAAGTACTAAAATAACAACTTGTCGCATGCATTAACATATGTACATCTCAGAATCATTGCTTTGAAACAAAAAAAAACTTTATCAGTCAATAAAGAGCGAAGGTACAGCTTCACTGACTTTGGCATGGCGTGAATTTACGCAACAAACCTTTGCAGGTACGGCCAGCTCTTGACTCCCTGTGGCTCGACCTCCGGTATTAGAGGAATTAAGTCCTGTAGGTAACGAACGATTTCCAAACATCGTGTTTCTTATAATTAGGTTTAGAAAATGGTTGGATGGATAGTCATTTTGAAGAACGGGAAACGTTTCGGTCCCGGATCCATTGGTACAATTTGCACGATCCTGCGGTAAATCCTCATCAAGGGAACGAAACGAAAAGTGCGAGGATACGGGGATATGCATATCGACCACGACTGAGCACAGAAATTCAGCAAATGGTTGGACAGTCATTTTTGAGAACAGGGAAAGCTTCGAAGTCGGGGCCTGGTCCATTTACGTCATCCTTTTGGGAATCCTCATCCACGGAACGAAAGGAAAAATACGTGGATAGTGGGACATACATACTGAACATGACTGAGCACATAAGTTCAGAAAATGCGGGTTGTAGCGCTTCTGTAAAACTGAATTTTACAATTTTCCCATGAATCTCGGCACCACTATAAATTGGTAAAAT
>PRKT01000165.1:731397-852938 GCA_003671525.1 Saccostrea glomerata | reverse complement strand
TTGACAACTCCTCCCACATTTCATAAATGAACCAATGAAACAAGTTAAAAGACAGTAGTAAAGTTTGGGGAAAGCTCAATGACATTAATTTATAACACAGGAAACAATTTGAGTAAGCATAACAAATTCAAAGAAACACCAGTCTAAGATCTGACCATAAACCTGATAACAATTATGAGCTAATAGCATCGATACCGTGGGATGGAGAGAGAGATGTCAAGTTTGAGAAATTACAAACACGTGCAGCAGTGCTCTTTCTGAAGATCAAATAAAACAATTAATTTTCAATTACAAATTCCCAGTACATCAATTATAATATTTAAACAATACCTAAATCATAAGTACATCTAAGAAACTAACAAATTGTCTTTATCAAAAATATGCATTTATACATATATAATTTATACGCATGTATATAACAATGGAAAAAAAACTGTAAACAATTTATAGCCAATCTTTAATATCCATAGGCGTTGCACGAACAACGTCCGTCAAAACTCTAAATGATAGATTATTTTTTGCTGACAAGGTCATAATATCGACCATAGAATTAGCAGAAGTTGTCTTCAAACCAGACATTTGATATCCTTATTTCAACGAATTGATTTCAATAGCTTGTCTCCTTTCAGAACAAATTCAACAAGTATTAATTTTTCGACTAAATAAAAACCTCTCTAGACCCCAAACCCACCCTTCACAAAATTACTAGATCTGCTCTAATGTAATATGAAAATAGTATGCAACTTCCGTCATGATAATTTCATTGTGATTGCTTGATTTTTTTTCAAGTTTATATGTGTGAAAATGATCAAGGTCAATTTAAAAATGTAGTTTCTAAAATAATATTTGGAAACTGAATTTGACGCACGCGACCTCATTAAAACTTCAATTAGTAACGTGAACGTTCCTTTGAAGTAGCCTTATACTAAAAATTAATGCTCATAAAATTCTGAAAAAGTTAGATATTTTAAAAATTATTGTACATTTACATAAGGAAAAAGTCATGCTATCAAATCTATCTAAATTTTTGACTTAAAGGGCCCATTTCTCATCACGGCAGTTATATATAATTTCTAATTCAGAGATCTGATACAGGTACCATACACTTCGAGTTTGTAAAGAGAGATCTGCCGACAACAAGCTGATAGATAGCTCCGACTCCTGATGATGTTTATAACGTGACAACTTCGGGTAGATATCAAATTCCAGTCCATGATACTTATGTATTGTTGCTTTTCGACTTGGTAGAGAATTCGCTGAAAGATAGGGCGTTTAATCCACCCATTATTTATATATGCACATGACCTCATCCATGATGTTAAGTTAACATCATGGTACCATTAAAAATAGGTATTGGACAATAATTTTTTTTTATATCGGAAGCATTACGGGACAATTTAAAAAACGGAGTTACATAACGTGACTCAAGAGACACATTTATTATTTAGAAACACATTTACAAAATACCAAAAATATTAAATTATCAAAAAAGTTACGGTATAGCAGGTTTTCTTGGCGGGCGTAAAATTTGGCGTTTTGCCTCCTCAAAGGTATTCAAATAATTTTGGTGTTATTCATTTTAGCGGACACAGGGTTTCAGCTCATTGCAGATGAACACTAAGAAGAGTACTGAACATTTAAGCAATTGAAATTTTAGCGGGCCACAATCAAACGCCAAATTAAGGTAAAATTAACGGCCCGCTAAAATAACCCGTTATACGGTATTATATCTAATAAAGTCAAACAAAGGATACAAAGTGCTACGTATCACAATGAAAAATGATAATTTATATTCTTTTCAGGTAATAAAGAAATATCAACTTAAAATACAATTCTTTCAAACATCGTCCCGTGGGGATCCGGGTTAGAATATGTCCTCAGTACCCCCTTGCTTGTCGTAAAAGGCGACTAAATGGGGCGGTCCTTCGGATGAGACCGTATAAACCGAGGCCCCGTGTCACAGCAGGTGTGGCACGATAAAGATCCCTCCCTGCTCAAAGGCCCTGAGTGCAGTGCATAGGCCTAAATTTGCAGCCCTTCACCGGCAATGGTGACGTCTCCATATCAGTGAAATATTCAGAAGAGGGACGTTAAACAGTATACAATCAATCAATCTTTCTAACATCTTACAAACTCTGCTTACAAACTCTGTTTAAATTCTATGCATTCGATAATAATTTGGATGTCTTTAGGAAATTAAACCATTATTGTTATTTTTTTTTCATGAGTGAGAAGAAGAAGTATGAATCTTAAGACATTTCCCATATTCAAAATTTGACATTTACCTCTAGTGTATGCAATTTATACCATTCTTTAAGTGCAATGTCTTTACAGTTTTTGAACGAGAAATATAACACCTGATCCCGCATCTGATGTTTGGAGTCTGTCTTTGCTCTGCTCGTTTTATGGACATTTGATCTTGAATGCTATTGGTTATCTCCATATGACTCATTGAAATCCATTCTGAGGGAAAGTACCTCGCATTTCTTTTTATCCATAATATACATGTATACTATACATGTAGTTAATATCATATAATAATTGTTACCATCATGCTATTTCATTATTATTATTATTATTTTTAAAACAATTTCAAGAACAACAAGATGGGACAAGAAGCTTTTTCAAAAGTCTAAATACATGTGACAAATCTTTGTATTCAATATGCAAGTCATGGGACATTTTTTTCATGATTTTTTATTTCTACTGGTTCTATCATTGTTATAAATTTCGCCTGTTCCCTAACTTTGTTAATTTCATGCGACGTAGTTTTAAAAAATATATTCAAAGGATTAAAACCATAGTACGCCAATGTAATTAAAATTGCTACTCATAAATAACAGTAATAAAGTATCATTTGTAAATAAATACGGGTTGTTACGTAAGCACATGACCAACTCCTTCTAATATTCCAAAAATATTTTCAGATGATATTTTTTAAACAACAACTCGTTCGCAAATAGTGTTGTTCACTTTAAATCCACATGGAAAGTCATCCCAAGCGTAATCAAATGGGGAATAAAGTACTAAGCAAACATCTGTTCCTCCGTAATCAGGTTTGTTAGGGCCCCAGTCAGTGAAACCAATGCTCTTCAGTGTTGAATACCAGATCCAGCTTCCCTCTTCGAAGGCCTCCGTTCCTCCCAAGAAAACAAGTGGACCTTAAAATGTAAGATAACATACATGTTTTTTTTATATCCCCTTTCTGAAAAATATATATATATACTGGGTATATGAAATAGGTAATCATAATGTTTAAATAGAGAAATCGCTAAAATAACCTAAGTTACCTAGGCTAGATGTTCGAGCAAGACTTTTCCAGAACATGTTTTCCTCCGTATCTTCTATTTCAACCAACCGTGCACCAAATGTGGCACATTCAACCTGAAAAAAAAAGCACAGATAGAATTAAGTTGAATATCTATGTTGGATGGACCAATTTTCGCATCGATATAGGTCTAAGCATACAACATCATCCTTTAAATTTCAACGTAAATGTTACATTTGTAGGATCTGGGAGACATTCAAAGGTTTCTAGCTCATTTTTTTTATGTACGATTGACTTGGGGAAATTGAAGAACATGACATGTAAAAATATTACAATGTGTTATATTACCAAGCCTTACTGACAGTCAAATTATCAAACTTTACTCTTAAAAAGTCTTTAAAAATTTCTTCTTGGCCAACAAAGTTAACACCTGTCAAATGTACATGTAATAAGCAAAAATGTCCATGTGGTGCATGCTCCTCGGGGATGGGGATCAAGAAAATGTTTCTTTCATAAGTAAAACTATTCTTTCCTTTTCTTTAACTTGTTCTGAATGCTGAAATTCAAGTTTTTTATATGACATTTTTCTAGAAACATGCACAAAAGCGCAATGGCTAAGAATGCTTTTTGGTCTTTCTTCCTTTTCAATTTTTCGAACTACATCTTTCAACAATATGTTGGAATTCCCAAGGGTACAAATCGTGCCCCGTTCTTAGCAAACCTATTTTTGTATTCATATGAAGCAGAATCTGTGCAAAATCTAAAAGAAGAAAACACTTGCTGTGACCTTCTTCTTGACATTCAGATATATCGACGATTTACTGTCAATTAACACTAGTAATTTCCATTCTTATATCGATACGATATATCCTGGTGAACTTGAGATGAAAGATACCACAGAGTCTGACACATCTGTTTCATATTTGGATATTTCACTTGAAAAAGACGTTAATGGCAATCTAACATCCAAGTTCTATGATAAATGTGCTGATTTTAATTATTCTTTCAACTTCACTTACTTATGCAGCAATATACATGTACCTTCATCACCTGCATACGGCGTTTATATACCTCACTTGATTAGATACGCCAGAGGTGCTCTACGTAAGTAAACGAGGTAAATTATGACAAGCAATTTGACAGAATAGGAATTTTAGCTGTTTCGTTTAAAGTCATCATTTCGTAAGTTCTATGGTCGATTGAATAACCTGGACATTGAATAACCTGGTCCGTCCGTCTGTTACGCTTTGGGGTACCCATCTCTTATCCGCAACTCCTCTCATACCACTGAATGAAATTTGATGAAACTTTCACAGAATCTTTATTACATATTGCCATTGTGCACCTCCTATTTTACTTTTTGATCCGACACATATTTTGGGTTTCCCGGCCACAGGAAAACATGGACTTTTTCATTAGTTATAACCATATGGGAGGCGGGGGTATCATTTAGTGAGCTCATCGCTCACAGTACCTCTAGTATATATATTAAATTGTCGACGGATTTTTCGTTATTTTCCGATCATAACAAGAATCTTTATTACATATTGCCATTGTGCACCTCCTATTTTACTTTTTGATCCGACACATATTTTGGGTTTCCCGGCCACAGGAAAACATGGACTTTTTCACTAGTTATAACCATATGGGAGGCGGGGGGTATCATTTAGTGAGCTCATCGCTCACAGTACCTCTAGTTTATACATTAAATTGTCGACGGATTTTTCGTTATTTTCCGATCATAACAAGAAACACACGACAGGTGTGACAGGACAGCAGGGGATGCTTATCCTCCATGGCACCTGATCCCACCTCCGATGTTTTGGAGGTCCATGTTTGCTCTGCTCCAATTTTGTATTGTTTAAAGACTTCTAATCTTAATTGCTGTTCGTTATCTCAATATGTTTCATAAGAAACATGACATAAACCTCAAGGAGTTTTCCCCAAAAAAAATTATACAATTAAGTTTTTCACCAGGGCAAATGCATCTAATATCTGAATTACATATACCACATTGCAGTGATAAATACTACAAAATTATAATGTTTTGGTGAGAAATTTAGGTATTTTTGGTTAAAGATCAATTCTGCCTTGACTTTATATATATATATATATATATAGAGAGAGAGAGAGAGAGAGAGAGAGCACAAAGAAATTCACTTTTACATGGATACCCACTTTTGCCCAAGCCGGGGGAAAACGTTGAATTCTCGACCTTCGGAATCTCTCTCCTAGCAGTGCAGGAACAGCGCACTAGACCGCTCGGCTATCAAAAAACTTGCTTTCGATGCCGATGGAATTCTCGCGGCGCTGCGCTACACTACACGGTCATTGAGAATAGAAGTGAGATACATTTATTTGGACATTAGTTTTAACAGAGGATTGTCATTATCATTTATAAAGCACCTTTTACAACAACTCTTAAACTAACATAACTGCCCTAAGTGAAGAAATATATAATATTGAGAGCACATATACTAATGACAATCCCTAATCTATCAGAAACCTTAAAAAATAACTTGATTTTTTTTTCATTTGTATCTAATGGCACTCATAGATTAAGGAAAGGTGTTTTTTTGTAAATACAAAAATAGAAAGTGGACTAAAAAATGCTAAATATTAGAAGCTTCACTGCATCTCATAAAATCCCTTTGATGAGACAGCTCATCCTCTTAGATGTAGGTTTTTAAAATATTTAACGAAATAAAGATGGGAAAAAATTATTAACATGTGGCACTATATTAAATATGTTAAAAGAATTAATACTTTGAAAAAAGAGATCTGGAAGAATTTTTTGAGGCAAGGACTGATTTAAATTACATGTATAAACACTGTTATGATTATAAGATTTGAGGAGATATACCAAGACTCAATTTCTTAGAATTACTTTTGTCTAATATTCCTATTCTTTCGAAGTACAAGAAAGCAAAACCGTTTTATAAAATAGTTCATGCTAATGATCTTGAACCCACGGGGAAAACAAGACGGAATGACACTATAAATTGACAATGTTACTTGTTGAATTCAAAGTTTACTTCTTACACCACTCGCTCGGCATCAGAAGTGAAAGTCACGGGTCTCTCGGATATGTCCTTTAAAACGTAGGCCCCGTATCACGGTAGGCTCTGGCACGATAAAGAACCCTCACTGCTCAATGGCCCTGATTGCCGAGTATAGGCCTAAATTTGAAGTCCCTCACCGGCAAACGGTGACGTCTCCATATAAGTGAAAAATTTTCAAGTGGAACGTTAAACAATATTCAATCAATCAATCTTACACCATGTGACTTTGACAGGAAAATTTTAATGATTTAGGGCATTGGCAAGTCACGGTCATCCGGTGAAAAAATGTTTAATTCATTTTTTTTTCACGTATAAAACTGTTATTGAAAGTGATCTCCAATATAGTATTCTATACACAATAAAAAAACAAACAATAAAGAGTATGTTACAGAGATGAACAAAACCAATGGATAAATTCATCTCTACAGCTAGAAAGAAAAGTGCTCGTAATTAATTTGAACATTGTACTCAAAGGACAGACAGTCAACAGATCCTTAAATACAGTATAACATAGCTGTATACATGTACTCTGGGATAGCTAAAGATGTGATAAATGATGAGGACAGGTTCAAGGTCTTGTGAAGGAGGCGCTATTTAGTTAAAAAAAATGGTCAAATGAACCTTGATTTAACATGTTTAGTACCATAACATCTACTCAAGAGTTCTTGAAAAACTCTATACGAAAGCCAGGAACCTTGCCAATGGCAATTATTTTCGAAGATTAATAAATACACTAGACAAAATTGCTAACGCACCACTTATTAATTCTTATTTGTGAATCGAAAATTTGCCGGGTCTTTACTAGTTTATATCATTATATGCCACTATTTCCAATAAAGTGACAAATGTCTTGGTATCATGAAAAGTCCTTTGGGTGACTTTCTTATCCGAAAACCAATTTCCAGCTGTGCACTGTGCACCATTTTAGCCCGGATATGAAATTTTCAACACCAAGGATGGTTTGTGAGGTTGCCACAGGAGTAGTCACCCAGTTATAAATCAAATAACAAATACCAGTAGTCATTGATTCTCATATCGCCTAGTAATCGTCCGGTGCCTTAGTATCCATACCAAATCCCCTCACCTTGTTTTGTGGATCAATTTTCAACTTATTGTGTGCTTCTAACTTAATGTTGTGGCTATCTATAGTACACATTTTTATGTTTGTTTATATATTTGCAACAATTTTTCATGAGTGGAATTCAAAAGCTTTTTCTTTTTTTCTTTTTTACAGATTCCTCTAAAGGAACCCTACCGCTCACGGTAGCTCAGTCGGTAGAGCGCTCGCTCGGTGATCGGGAGGTCGTGAGTTCGAATCTCGGCCGCGACTGACCTAAGTTGATAAAAAAGGGGTAGCAACTGTTCCTTCGCCATGCGCTCGGGACTTGACCTGAAAGTTGAGGGTCCTTCGGATGAGACCTTGAAAACCGAGGCCCCGTGTCAGCGGCAGGCGTTGGCACGATAAAGATTCCTGTGACTCCTCAATGGCCCTGAGCGCCGACTAAACGTCAAAATTTGAAGCCTTTCACCGGCATACGGTGACGTCTCCATATTAGTGAAAAATTCTCGAGAGGGACGTTAAACAATATACAATCAATCAGTCTAAAGGAAGCCCTTGCATTGCAATATGTCTGTTTTAACACGCTCTTCAAGCGTCAAACGCCACGAACGGTGTAACTTTTTTCTGCGTTTTTTATCAGTAAAGATCACAAATACAAAGAAAAAAACTGATTTTTTTTACCTTTGAAAATTGAAAAGACACGATTTATTTATAATTAATTAATACCTCTGTATACATTGCAGTTATCTATAAGGTTTGACATTAATATGCCTTATTTTTTTTATTACAGTAAAATATTTATATATCAAATACATCATGAACAGGTTTTTAAAAGTAAAATATTAATTATCATAGGTGGTGCGTTAGCAATTTTGACTAGTGTATTCATAAATAGAAATGTTACGGGATATTTATCATGAAACGATTAATTATGAATCAATTTATTGTTCTCTCTGTGAATAGTTTATCGAATGAATCGTGAAAATAAAACAATCGGTATAGAGACTAAGTCTTGGATCGTTTTAGTCGGTGTGACAACGTAATTAACAATTTGAAATCGGAGACTTCGTGTGCCGTGCCACGTGGGGGAAACGCAGTCTCCTGTCCTCATTGGGCTCTCCAACTAAGAGCAACCAAGCGGGAGAAAAGTTTAAACTTATTCTAGAGAATATGTTATGAAATTCCATTTTATAACTTTTATTATTTTATTTAAACGGTTGTCTTTTCTGCAAAGATTTTACTAGCTGCAGATCTGTAGCTCTCCGAAAAAAATATATTGATAGACCGGAGAGCTACAGTGCCACCCATTGAAAAAACTGTATATTTATTGCGCACAAAAAAAATGCGCTCGGTTAAGGATTTATTTCTCCATGTTTTTAAACTGTGATCTCAAAATATTACTAACCGTGTGTTCCGAACATATTCTTTCGCTTTTTCCACAACCAAAATTCCTCATAATTGTTGTTAATAGTCCTCCCGACCCTGATATTGTAATCATAGATCATTTCGCTTATTTATACTGCCATTTTTGTTTCAAAGATAATTTGGTCCAATATGCTTTGTTCAGATAACAACTACGAGAGTACTTGATAGAGGAGAAAGGAATGTTTAAAATCTTCCCTTTTTTGCAATTGAGGTAAGAATTTGGAAGAATTAATCAAGAACAGAGCGCACTTTATTGTGCGCAATAAATATACAGTTTTGTTCAATGGGTGGCACTGTAGCTCTCCGGTCTATCAATATATTTTTTTTCGGAGAGCTACAGATCTGCAGCTAAGATTTTACTATCGACATTCAATTCAATTCAATTCAACATTTTAATTATTTACGTAGAATTAAAAGAAAAAGAACATGTATAAATTCAGGAGCCGAACTTGAAATTAGGAAATTGATTTGCGGAACTTTGAATTCATGTTGTTACTCTGAGGTCCAGTTTCAAGTTTAGAGAAATATTCTACGTTGCCGTTTGAAAATTAACACGTAGATAATAATTCCTATGTTTACACTATTTTTAAAACAGAGTTTTCTTGAATCTAGACGTGAGAATAAGGCAAAAATTCAGATTTATACAGAATTAAACAACACAATTCGTATTTTTCTTATATATCTAGTTTAGTTAGAGAACGGAAAAATAGCAGCCCTATATGCTACCTTCCTAGGAGATTTATTCTGCATACATTACACATCATACGTTCTCGGAGTGTGTTAACAGAGTTTCTTGCAAAGTGGCTCCTACATGTATCAGCCACGTACCTTAAAGAATTTGAGCGAATCTCAAGAATTTCAAATCAATAAAAAACACAATGGAAATTGATTTTGAATACGTTAAACTATTATTAAATAAAGTATTCATATGCAAGTAATACATTCACAAGGAACCGGGAAATTTCCGACATACATTGATACAGCTGTCAGTTGATATTTAAAGATGAAATGAATTTAAATAAAATAATTTTAATTCTATAAATAAAACAGACGAAGAATGAATGCTGGCAAAATACCCGGGTTTCAGATACCATCAGCGGGACTGAATTAAATTTATGAATGAAACTTCATGATCTTCCATGATATCAATTGTTAATTTTATATCTGCATATTTTAAACAGCTGGTCATCATCTTTTATGGAAATTTTAAACACCATTATCCAAGCAATTTTTGGCGTTTAATAGCAGAATTCATTCTGGTGATATAACTACAACAAGGCTAAAATGCATCATATTTTTTATGCATACACAAGGAAGAATTAGGCCACGACCAATCAATTTATTATCAGTGCTAAATGAATCATCCAGAAATAGATATACATACTTGGGCCTCAATCCAGTTTGCGCTTCTTTTCAGAATAAGGTACTGTGAATTTCTAAAAGGAATCCACTCAGGTGTGTCTGTAATGAAGCACACAAAATCATAAATACTCATACAGGTCTTTTATTTGTATCTACATTTATTTGATACATTTCCAGTTATGAGATACTTCAGAATCTTACTAAAATAATGTCATTTATATTGCACATATTTCATATTTTGAGAGATTTTCTCCGTTCAAGAGGCTGTCAATAAAAATATATATCTGTGTTTAGTCTTTATGTTTGATTTATTGCAAATGGTCTATAATTACTTTGTATTCCAAAAATGGTATCAAAACGGTATTGTTGCGTTAAGCCGTGTATCCCGAAAATAATAAATAAATAATGAAATGATTATAGGAAAACTTATGCATTAATTGCTATTATAATACCTGAATGATTTTTGGAAAACTGGACGTATCCTGGTGAAGATGTAAGGTCACTGGTTCTCACTTGTCCAGCACAAACACACCTCTGAAGGTCGTTATTGTAAAACACAGAGACACAGGCAGAATAACGGAGGCATGATGCCATACACCTAGAAACACTGGCAGTTCCTGGAAATTCTTGTAGAACATTTACTGTTGGGTATTTATCCGTGTTTTCTATTACATTTTTAAAACTTGCAGTGGTTTTAAACGTGTCAGCTCTGATGGACTGGATAAATACTACATATAAAACAAACAACAAATGATATACATTCATTTCCTTACGTTTAAAAATACACGTTTGGTATTCTCTCCATGTATAGCAATGCTTCACAACTCTTCTTGGATTATAGGTTTATATGTCACAATCGCATTAATTATTCATAACTAAATCACATGACCTATTGTCAAACAAATAATTGCGTATGGAACCATACATTTGTAGCAAATAAACAAACTCTGATGCAAGCATAAGTTTTACCACATCTCGGAAAACAATTCCATTAATATTGACTTAGAGTTTTAATTACGGAGCTGTAGAAATATAACTATAAATTTACATTTGCAAATATCTTTCTTAGATGAACCTATTGAAGAGAAAATATGTTCAATTTTGTGTCAATGTTATTTAGGGTCAGAGGTCAGAGCGCAACCGAATCACAGATCGAGGTGATATTTTGTCTACATATTTCTGTCACGGTGCAGCTTGTTTTGGATATTTCTAAGTTAATACCGATAAAAAAGATAAGATGATAAGCAATATGGATATTTTTCAATCACAAGATGTACAGTAAATTTTCTTTTGATGTGAATAAGGTTTTGACTACTATAATTATCCTAAAGCTGAGCTGCACTTACCTTTTTAACCCGAAATTCGTTTTGGAGTTATGTAAACTAAAAGAGGCGATACCACCGCTTTTGACCTCAAATATTTTAAGATCTTGTGCAATAGTTAAATCATTCTCATCAGCGATCATTGATCTTTCACTATATACTAAACAATGAATGTATACATTCAAATTTTGGAGCGAGATAAACTAACTTGGACCAAACAACTTCTGGGTCATTGCACGTCTGTGGCAACGCACTTTGAAAAAATTATGCACTTTGAAAATTTTTTTCAAAGTGCGTTAAAACTGGGACAAAATCAACGCACTTTGAAAATTTTTTCAAAGTGCGTTAAATTTTGGACCTACTCAACGCACTTGCGAAGTGCCTTAAGAGTCTACATCAATATATTTTACCATGGAGACACTTAACGCACTTTGAAAAAAATCATATTTTAATCATGGAAAGATTTTATTTGTTAATTATCTTTCAAAAAACTAAGCCTAACCCTAACCTCAAAAATGAATTGATTTACTCCCGTCGAAAAGAGGGGTAGATTGTATTAGATCCCCCAGTTCAAATCTTTATCTTTCCAATACATAATTGTCGGTTACAAACGGAGGAGGGGAGAAATAAACCTAAAAAGGGTACGCTGCATTTTCAATGCTTATACGATGTATAAATCTTTCCAAAATAATTTGGGGGCTTAGCCCCCCCCCCCATCCCCTGCCCTGACCCTTCGCCCAGTCTCGATGTCTATGCAATACTCAAAGTATTCATAAAATTATGTATTTATGTAACTGGTATGACCTTGGAAACTTCCAATGATAAATGAGTTAACTAAAACAAATGAAAACTAGAAATGTACAGTAAAACGTATGAGAGAGAAAGAATTTTCATAATTTTGAACAATGAAATTGGCCCCTTTTTATCATGATAAATGCTAAGTTGCTTGAAGCTGTCCTCTGTTAGTGCCCCCTATACACCTTGACATCTACTTATGAAAGACCTGAATTTAAAAAAAAAGGAAGAAAGGAATTAATGAAAATAAACAATCGTCACTCTGTTTTTCAAGACCCTTTAATTTTCCCTTTTATTTTATCAAAACCTTAAATATTTAAAACGTCAATATCTCAGGTCCTACAGTGACTTTATCATAATAAAGTTATAAAACCAGGATCTGTTATTTATCATACCGATTATTTGAAGGAATATTGATCAATCTTTACATTTTTTTCAAAGTGTGTTAATATGGTTGATATTAACGAACTTTGAAAAAAAAAATATATTTTTTTCAAACTGCGTTAGCTTGGTCCCAAATTTTAACGCACTTTGAAAAAAATTTTCAAAGTGCGTAATTTTTCAAAGTGCGTTGTAACACACGTCACAACATAGCAATGGCGGCCCGTTCGTGTAATCAATGCAATTTTACTCGAAATCTATTCATCTCAAATGTAAATATAAGTAATAATCAACAATGTTAAAAGTTCACTGGGAAATTATCTTTCAGTTGTTACGTGATCAAATCTATTGAGAAGTCCTTCGGGCTTCACAAGATTTGATCACATGACCAACTAAAAGTTCATTTCCCAGAGAACATTTTAACATTGTTGCTTATTTCTTAAATGACTTTAGTGCTAGGCAAGCTCACTCTAGCTAGATTTTGCTAAATGTGCATAATTCAAATAAAATACTTTCATAGGAATGAGACATGTCATTTATTTCAATGACGGTATAAATGTAAACAATGTAACACAGAATAAGGAATTCGAATCACAAGCTATGATTGTAAGTTAAGTAAAATATCATAATTTCTGATCCCCAAAAAAGGTGTACAAAAACGTACCTGTAAAAATGACGAACAAAACATCACAAGAAAAGTAAGTAAAAAGATACATTACAACAAACTGGGTCAAAAGTCAAAATAACTAACTATCACAAGAAAAGATTAACAAAAAGATGGCACAATAAAACAGATTATAGGTGGAAATCAGACTCACAAGCTCTGATTGTATGTTACGTACAATATGATATGTATAATACCACTTATTCAAGAACAGTACATATAAAGAAGAGTCAGATGGCATATCAGAACACCAAGAGGCATATCTGAATATATTAATCATTAAAAGAAGGGTAGGATCGAAAGGGGTGGTGGTGGGTCTTAAATAAGATGTGCCTCATCTAAGCGGTGGTACGCGTGCGGATATCAAAATTAAATTAACTCGCTAAACTGACCATGTGACCTTATACATGTACCACTCTTGGCTAGGCGTTGATTTATACATTGCTCACATAAGAACTTGATAAAAAAAGAAACTTTACAGTCATTTAATCCTTATGTAATACTTTATATATAAATACCTGCATTAAATGTATACATACGATTATTATTCCAATAATTATGATCGATGTCTTATAATGTTAGGCAAACTAACCACAGCTGCTTTTTGTAGCTTTGAGTTTTTGAAAATATATTTTCTTGGACTCTTGGTCACCACATCTATTAATCATGATGTAATTTCACCTCTAATCAATGCATTATGACGCCATAAAATGCGTCATTTTCCTTATATCTTATAAATTCCTTTGATAATGGCCTAATTAAACTTATAATTTTTTTTTCAATATTTCATATAGAGCACAACTTCTGATCCGAAAGTTGCAAATATATATTATGAAAGATCAAAAGAAATGTTTTATTTTTTTAATCGTGGTTTGTGCTTATATTTCAATTCTTTTCTGGAGGTAGTCAAATACGCATGTTTTCTGCAAATTTCAAGAACCCTGCAAATTCTCAAAGCCTGTTTTCCAATATCAAGATTCTCAAAATGAAATTTTATTATAGGAAATGAAAGCACAAAGTGCCTACTTTATTTTGATATTTGAAATGGGAAAGAGGGTGAAAATAATTGATATAAAATAAAGGGCCATTTTCTGCATAAAGTGAACCTTGCTCTTTGACAGCAGTTATTTACTGACCTGTCTCGTTAACTAAAGGTGTTATTGGGAATAGAAAAAAATAACAGCATTTAAACACTGACCTGCATTTGAACCACCTGCTATAGCACTGACTAATCACGAGAATAAAGCAAAAAATAGCAATTAACCACTGACCTGCTTTAAACTGAAGTAGAACAGCAGTTAAAAATCGACCTGCAACCGACTAGCAATGACTTTTCATTGGTGATAGAAGTTAAATACCAGTTAAACACTTTGAAATGAGATAAGAACAGAACAGAAGTTAAACACTGACCTGCAACTAAACTACCTACTGATTATAACTGGGAGTAGGACAAATCCTTGGCCTGACTGTATTTAAACTGGACTGTGTTTGAATTACTCTCTTGTCAATAACCGATATTTGTATTACGCGTGTGACATATCGGGCTATCTGTACATCGAACGTATGCTTCATTGGAAGTATGATGAAATTGAGCTGTAACTACAAGAAACGCAATCACTTTTTTTTTAGTTTTGAACGAATTCGAAACAATATTTGTAAAACAGATTACTGTAGTACATGTACTTAAATATCAAAAACTTTTTTTCAAAATTTGGACAAGTGAAGTGTAATGCAAAATTTGGACAAGTGAAGTGTAATAGCAGTCTTGAAAAAAAGTCATTTTGGGGGGAATATATGAGTAGTACAATGCTAATATCACTTATGATTTTCGAAATAGACATTATTTTGCTAAAATAGGGATTATTCTATGCGGGAAACGTTTTTTAAATATCTGAATGAATAGGAATTACAAGAATTATCTATTTATTTCACTTATGTTTTCAGTCCTTAAAATTACCTGCAATTTAAAGAGGTTATCTCGTAACATAAACAATATTACCCGGTTTACTAGAAATTATTAAGCAACTTGCTTCAAATGGTTAAGCAATCTTCATAATGCATGCATACTTGTTCTGTCATCATAGAACGTTAATCGTTAATTTTCTATGAAATATATTGTGATGTAAAATCCTGCCATATGGGATCTCAACAGTGAATTTAAAAAAATATTATGCGTTCAAATGTTTTAATGATTTAAATTATTCTTGTAATTTTAAGCAATTCAATCAAGAAAAATATTTGAAAAGATGTTAAATATTACCGTATACACTGTACCTGGAAATTTAGCGAGACGATTTGCTCATACAACTGGTTTTTTATTTTAGCGAGATATAATTCTAGCGATTTATAATATATAACTCTGGAAATTCTTTAGTAGGAAAATTATTAAAATTAAAATGCAACATCATATCCTGGGGATGTTCAGAAGTCTACCTCATAAGCATAGACAATATGAGAGCCGAGAAAATAAATGGATTTTAACATCCTTCTACCCACGCCAGCAGTTGAATGAACATATGGAGATAACGAACAGTATTCAATATCAAAAGTCGGTAAAACAATACAAAATCGAAGCAGAGCAAATACAAACCTCCAAAAATGAGAGGTAGGATTATGTGCCATGGAGGAGCGAGTATCCCCTGATGACCGGTCATACCCACCGTGTGCTCCTTGTCATGATAAAATTATTTGCTAACAAGGTCATTGTATCGACCATAGAACTTACAAAATGGTGCCCTTAAACGAGACATATGATATTCTTGTTTCATCAACGTGTTTGTCAATAATATACCTCGTTTTAGAAATTGTTTATCCATAGAGCATGATCTTGCATGTCGAATCAGATGAGTAACATAAACTTAATCTGCAGGTGACGAAGGTATATTGCCGCATAATTTAAGTGAGGAAAGTTTATGATAGAAAGGTGAATGACCAATGGCAAGATAAAGAAATTTATGAGTTCTCTTTTTATTGAAAAAGCAGCTGATAATTATATCGAAAAGCCTGGATTTTAATTTATCGTGGAAAATGGCTGTGTATTAAAAGTCGTACGTTTTTAAGCTGTTGAAAATGGTAGAATCTTGTGATTTTAAGTTGCCAAAAATTTCTATGGAATATTTAAGTATCCAGTTTCTCCTTTACTACTGCTAATAACTTAGTGAGGAGTAAAGAAAAAGGCTTGGGTGAACATTTACTAGAACCCGCTATGTATCATTGTTTGTAAGGATTCTAATGTAGTTTCGATATCCAATGTATATGTGGTAGTTCGAAATCATTTAAGCTTCTTTGGGATATTAAAAATATTCCAAACCTACAAATGATTTTGAAGAATTTCCTCGTTTGAAAGGGAAATATTAGTATAAGGTGGATTACCACTTGTAGAATTAAATCAAAGTTCTTCTAAGATACAATTTACTATCATTCCAATAACAACGTGCTTGATCGACCGTGGTAAAAATTTCACAAATTGATTACCACATCATTCATCGATTGGGTGTTTGGTTTGAATGAAATCAATACTACTTTGTATATAAAAGCAGAAACCAACAATACCCCGATAACACTGACCAATCGTATTGAATGATTGTTTTCCAGAGCGGCATTTGTAGTCACCGGCAACACGTGGTCAGTCAAAGTCCGTTTATACCTAAAAGCACGAGTCACATTTGTTGTAATTTGACCGAATGGAGTTAATTTTGATACGTATGAGAATATTCAAAGCATGGAATAAGTAAGGCTAAAATTATTATGATATATAAATATTATATTTGAGGGATCAATTCCATCATTATAAGGATAAAAACTTGCTTTGTCTCTCCACATGTGATTATTGTCTACTGAATTCTCGTGAACAATCATTCAATACGATTGGTCAGTATTGTAAGTGGTATTGCTGAGTTCTGTATTTCATATGCAAAGTAGTATTGCTTTCATTATAATCAAACATCCAATCGATTAGGAATATGGTAATCATCATGTGAAACTTTACCACGCTTGATCAAGCAAAGTGACAAGCTGTTATTGGAATGAGAGTATAGATAGTTTTCGATAGGCCTAAATTTAGCGAAAGTTACCTCCCGTTGGTCGCCATATTGGAGGTCGACTCAGTGATTTTCCCTCTTTGTCTTACCATGTTTAAGACGTTGTAGCAGATATATTTGGTGGAAAATCTTGAATAAATAATTTTTGTTAAATAAATAAGGCTTCCAAAAATATATTTATTTCAGAAAAATAATGATTTCTAATTCAAAAAAGCAAATACAAAAATTTTAAATTGGTTGAACAATGAAGGAATATGAGCATTTGGACCTCCAGTATGCCGGCCAACGGGAAATAACTCCTGGTGTATCGAAAACTATCTATATTGAGCCTTATAAACAAATACAATGTTGTTACCTGTTTTGCCAGCAGGAGCCAGTACACACAGATCATGTATTCTATTTAGTTCTTTTCTTACCTCTGGCTTACTGAATACAGAAGGATAGATGTTTTCATAATGTCCCTTAATCTTTTAATACGCGATCTCATCATGTACACTTAAAGTTGCAACTTAATAATCCTTAGGTTTATGGTTTTATAGTGAATTGTAAATGCTAGTATCTTTCATAACTAATGGAGTTTCTAGCTTTTGATAGGTTTGTCAAGTGTTTTATATTCTGCAAATGTTAATCTAAATTATAAAAGTAGATAAGATACGTTTCGGTTAGAATTCATTTTAAACTACGTTTTAAGTTTTTTTTAATTTTAATTATTTTGTTTTTATTGTTTTAGATTTGTATTGACTTTTTTTGTTTTGTTGCTCTTATAATTGAATAATCAAAATGTTTCTCCATATCCTTCTTTCAAAAATGACCGTTGAATGACAAAAAATGTGACAAGTCGATCATCAGAAATATAATTTAACCATAAGGTATAAATTAAATTGTTTGGTAACTTTTTTTCTTTGATTTTCTATTGTGGAAATTTTTGGTGAATAATTGACGCCGGAGGCCAAAGCGTAAAGTTTATTAAAAAAAATTATTTTCTTTAAACCCAGGAAATCCCTAACGGAAACTTGAAGTATATCAAATCGAGCAGAGGAAAAACAAATTCTTCCAAGCTATAGTTTTTATTATGTACAAACTGTTTTAGATACAACGGTAAAAGGAGTGAAATTGTTTGTCACTTTTAAATTTTTATCACTGTTGGAAGGAAATAGATGGTACACTTTTCGTTTTGAAAGAAAAATAACCTTTGTAAACTTTATCAGAAGATACAGTCACAAAATCTATTTTGATACAAAAAACAAAATCTGCATACCGGTACTTGAGAGCAGAGCAATATTATATTATTCTTTCGATTACAATCAGTGGAAATACAACATGATCAATAAACACTATAAGAAAAGACCTATTTTCTTGAGTTATGTCCAAGACACGATGTAGTTACGATATCGACACATTACTTTTTTATAGTTTACTATCATATTTCTCTATCCTTTTGTGTTAATAACAATACTTTCTGTTTTAAGAAGTCTTCCTTACTGTCAATATCCACGATATCGTGCCGATATCGAATCATGATTGTTCTAAGAATTATGGTTTCCATCTACAATACTAGTATTGTATTAACATGTGTTATTTACAACCTATCTTTTATAAAACTTTCCCTGTAGTGTTGATATCGTCGATATCGACGATGTCGCTTCGATATCGAATCATGTTTGCTCAGCTCTTTGTAAATACCGTCCCTGCTACTTTGTATGTGTATTTATGTTTTATAACTTTACATTTACGAAGATTGTACCTGCCATCGATATCGTCGATATCGACGATATCGTATCGATATCGAATCATAATTTTTAAAATATATTACTTAACCAACCTTCACCCCTATACAAAATCTTTATTTTTAACATGTACCATTCAGACAATAAGTTCTGTTTCTTCATGTAACGCTTGTGCATATTTACTTTTTGATTAATTAGTTTATCTTACTGTCGATATCGTCGATATCGACGATATCGTATCGATATCGAATTATGATTGTTAAAACATATATAACAATTTTCACCCTCACCCAACATCTTACTCTAAACCTAATCTAAAACAATAACAACCACTATCCATTTCCTTATCATAATTTAATTTCATATTCATGCTAATAATGAATAAATTTGACATCCCTTGTGACCTTGTAAAATTATGATATACCTCATTGTGAAAGTAAATCCTAAAAATATCGATATCGATACGATATCGTTATGTTATTGTCGACATCGACATAGCATAAAGTCTCATATATGGTTCCAAGTATTTCAAATTAATAATACTCATTATGATCGATATCGAGACGATATCGACATAATATTGTCGATATCGTCGTCGAGTTCGTTCTTGTATGTTAAAATGAACAAAAGATTCAGTTATTTTTTTATTCCTGACAATGTATACTTTGCCCTTTCGAAAATAAAACAATTTAAAGATACGAAACAATTATTAATTCAATAAAACTGTTTCGAAAAAAAATATTATCAGAAATAGTTTCTTAATCATGTAACAACAAATCATAACACTTGAATGACTGAAGTTTAACTGCCTTTTTTTTCTTCTATAAATACTAAGGCTCTTGGCTATTCCTGTCAGTGCGGGAAAGAATGGTGAAAAGCAAGGCGTTATCAAACCCCCGCTCTGAGAAAAGACATTTCTCAATTCCAAAAGTTCATGAAAGATATATATTTTGAAATTATATGGTTTATATCACTTTTGTTTTGCACTTTTTAAATTCTGTATTTCATGGTTTTAATATTTTATTAATTTTTTTTTCACTCATGTTTTAAAGCTTCACGTATGATTCGAACTCTCTCAATAACGCAGGACTTTGCACAAGACTGACCGTCTTAACCTCTACGCTAAGAAGTATGCGCATGCGTTATCAATGTCTTTCCGTGTGATATAGATGATCGGGTTTATTGCTACATACCTTTTTTGGAAAAAGGGATTTTCGTATAAAACTTGTTCAGATTCCTTTTTTTTTTTTTTTTTTTGACAAATGATACATATTTCACATTTACATTTCTATTATTTATGTGTGAACAAAAATGGAGACTTGACCCATTCATATTCAAAATTCATTTTTAGCCGAACTTATTGCTCAAATTCAGAGTAATTGCCGGCTTATGTCAGTCTGTTTGATGCAGGAAGTGCACCCCATAGTCGCCAAAATAAAGTTACGTGTTAAAATATAGTACGTACTTTCAACAACTTTTGAGATGATACAAACACATCAAAAATAAAAATGTTTTCATCTATGCAAATAAATATCATTACGTAGTAAATAAATATCATTACGTAGTAATGACTTATATAAAAACTTCAGTCCCATGTCAAACTACATACTTCGTTTGCACAAGGTTTTTTTTTATCCTAGCTAGTTCCCTACGATGACGAGGAAAAGGAAAGTGAACCAGTCGGGTATGTTTGCCTAAGTTCGGCGATACCAGGTTAATTCTGATCCTGACCGTGGTATTGTAACAAGGTTTCGATACAAGACAACTCCTATGACTGAGGGTGTTATATATCATTTATTAAAGATGTTAAATGCATTGTAAAACAAACAAAAGCCCTGAAAATATCAATAACAAATTATAAGTATTTAGAAAACAAATATATATTGCATTTATAATACGTGAATATAGAAACGATTTATCTTATAATAATAAATCATAAAAAAAAATTACATGTTATACTATGTTATACTGAGTACTCAATAAATACATGTAAAAAGAAAGGTAAGAGTTATGCCCCTTACATCGATATCTTGAGTATTAGAAAATTAAAAACCGAACAGGACCATTTCAATAGAATGAAAAGTTCGCAAATTTATTTACAATAAAATATTGTACACAAATAATACAAATACACAAATAATAGAAAATAATAGAAGGTATACCTGATTGTGGATCAGGGCTCAAACAATGCCTGAATGGACCGATACATAATTGGTCTTGAGATACTCTCCCATTAAACAATAAATAGATTCTATAAACACTTCTGTATCAATGATTTCAAAATAGTTGCAGTTGAAATTAATGACATATAATGCATGTACTTTACATGTATAATATAATTAACTGTGTAAGCATTATAATCATACTTCTTTTTTTTTTAGAGAATTGCAATATTGTATTCTTACGATTTTACCCTGTTAATGACAGAACACGAATGGTTTGTTAGACATGTACTTGACATTTATCTCCATAGTTATCAGAACTTTTCCAGGAAAGATATATAATACATATTTTAAGCATTTACACAGTTTTTTTTAGATATGTTTATTGTCCTTGTCAAATCCAATTTCAATGGAAGCTGATTTATGTTCATTCTTTTCCCACTCTTCACCGACTGATTCGTCCTTTAACAGAGCATTTCGTCTGTGACAATTCCCCGTTGCATACCTGTTTTAACCTCTGTTCAATGTTGATCACTTGGTTGACATCCTCATTTTCATCATTTTGATTGTCTCCTTTGATAAAGAAGACTAACCCAACTAAAAATAACAAAATGACAACGTCAATCACGGTCACTGGCAATAAGATTCCAAGATACGGATTTGTCGTAGATCCTGTTCCCAAAGCTGTAGCTGGTAGCGTTACATTCTGAGGTGCCATTAACTCAGTATTTAGTTGACCATTGGATGAAGACGTTATCTGCAACTGTCCTTTCGTCTTCTGTGTGAGACGCCCAATAATGTTTATCCCGAAATTATCAAATTTTTTAAACGCACGTGTCTTTCCGTGAGTGGGATTAGTTTTAGTCTGTATCTCATATCCATGGAAATTAATTCTAGGCATGACCTGTTTTCTGAAAAAAATGATATATTAAATATGAAATAGTAAATTATCGTCCAAACAAAATGTCTTGTAATTTCTGTTTACATGTCAATTAAAGCTTTAATTGATGTGGTAATACAATGAACATTAACAATGAAGTTATTACTTTATTTTATTGTTTGTTTGATTTTTTTTTTTAAATTTTAATCACTAGAACATGGTTTCAAACATAAGTATATTTCGTTATGATAAAAATACATTTTGATTTTAAGTAAAAAAAAAAAAAAAAAAAAAAAAAAAAACATTTGTTAATGTAAAGTGTATCATTTTGTCGTCAGCTTTTGTTCAATGAACTGAGCAATTTATTTTATTTTATTTTCATTACCTTTTTCTCTATACCTTAAAACGTCATATAACGAAAGTGCTTTATTGTCGAATTACTTTTACATGAATGATGATTTCAAAGTGGTAGGTTCACTTACCCCGTAAAATGGCCCTGTCCATATACCAGTTTACTGATCAAGCCCCAATGTCCGATGTCGAACATCAATATAAAGTAGAGAATAGGTGCTTTCATTTCCTATAAAATAAAGCCTATAACAATCCAAGTAAATAAAAACAGGCTTTGTGAAATTTCGATATTCTTCAATTTGACGAAATGAGTGAATGTGAGAATCTTCCACTAATGATTAACATATGAGTCCAACCTGCGATCCAAACATAATTTCACGATCGGTTAGAGTCCTTTGAAGCAATTATTTGATTAATTAACCATATATCTTAAATCAGAGCTTGGGGGCTTCTTAAAATATTCAAGACCAGCTTACATTTTGGCCAAATTTAGAAGAAAAAAATCAAGATTTGAGGTAAATCATGCAATTTAGTGATATACTAAATAGAAAATTACACTTTTTTATTTTTATGCATTCGCAAAAGGTTCAACTGACATTAACCATGTTTTCAGCTCAAACTGAGCCGTTTTGATTCTTCCGAAAAATAACTTGGCCTAATAAGACCTGACGTGAACTTTTTTTCTTTCCTGATCGATGCAGTATATGAAATATTTCTTTTGGGTGATGATGGGTGATGTGTGGCATTATCTACTTACATGTATCTGACTTATATCATTACCAAATAATTCATTAATGTTTTAAAAACAATAATGACACATGAACTATATCTACTATTGCGCTTAAAGCTTAACACAAATCGTAAAGGAATGTGTCCGCCATTTTTGCTCCCTATTCTCGCTACTCTGCAGACCCCTATTTAAAGGGCAGGACTTAGTCACTGTTTAATGTAATCAGTCGACATCGGTGTAGACATCGGTGTAGACAGATGTGTGCTATACAGCATTCAGTAGCGAGTATAGTAAAGTAATACTTTGTCTAATGCAGGAAAGTAAGATACAAAATGAATTTACAGTAAAAGTTGTACAAGTCAGTGCAGTATACAAACAACGAAGATAAACGTAAATGCAAAAAATGTGAACAAAGGTAATGCAAGATAATCACCACGAACACGGGTCGCCATTCCACGCCGATACCCGTGAGAATAAAGCAGTCAGGTGTAATGAATGCGACGAGTATATACCCTAGTGTTGATGTATCGTAGATAATGATAAAGAAAATGGCGTATGCCTATATATTTACGAGTCGTGTTCAGCTTTAATCGTAACAATTGATACATCATAACATTATATGACAATCACAACCTGTATATTCTGCTTTAAGCATTTAATTTTCAATAAAGATGATAAGTTCCAAAAATCTAATAAAACCCTGCGTATTACATATATGTATACACTGTCCATGTATACCAGTATTATTCATAAAAAAAATACTTTTTATGAAGTTTATCAATGCATGGATACAGCTTTTAATGATATTCAAAAGTGCGGGGTACAATGACATTAATTTGAAGTTTAGACCTTGTCCTATACCTAAACTTTAAATGTGTATTGAAACGAAATTTAATCCTGGTCTCCCAATTGCATGGTGAACGCCAGTGTGCTCATTGAAATAATTATAAACAGTACATAATAGAATTGGTTTATCACACTCAAGATCAAGGATCAAATGTTATGAGCACCTGTTTGTATGCATTGTTATTTTTGTCTAACTTGATTCAGTTTCAGTTTCATTTTCGGAACCTTAACAATGCCCCTCACCGGCATACGGTGTTGTCACTGTATGAGTAAAGTTCAGCTGAACACAAGGCAATGTAGTGTTAACGCTTTAGATTTATACATTTTACAATTAGATAATATCCCACTGAGGTTTTTATTCTTATCTTAAACATGTTTACGGTAGTGTTGAAAAAACATATTGAAGCTAAAACGTTATTTATTTATTTTTCCAGTTTTACTAATATAAAACAAGTCTTTGTAATAATCATCAAAAAATTTGAACGCCATTAATCGAGATAAAAGACCAATTAAGAGCTCCAAATCTTTTTTTAATGTAAACAGGTTACATAAGTTCATAAACTAATATAATGTTCGTTTTCAGCAGATAATTTCAATAAAAACATTTATTCCAAATACGAATCAACAGTTTCTATAACTTGATAAATTTCACATTGTTGTAATATGATATTTTCTATATGTAAACAAAAACAAGGCGCGAGCCTTGTTTACTTTATGTAGAACTTTACGTTGTGTATCTCGTTTGTTAATGAACAAATAATGTTCATTCAATAAACAAACAACTAATTAAAACAAATAATGTTTTTGCTGATCATCAGACGATGCCTTTGTTAGGAATTATTAACGTTAAAATACGTTTTAAAAATTCAGTAAACTGTTTCCATGTCCCATTAAAGTGACATTGTTTTTCTATTGTTCATTCAAGGATTTCCTCTAGCCATTTACATTGATTCTTCGATAAAACAGGACCCTATTGGTTCAAATATTGATTTCTGTGTATAACTATCTGCTCTGTATACATTGCATATACAATACATAATTCAAATATTCTATCATTCATTTATATAGAAGAAACAGTGCAAATTTTTTTTTACATGTTTGTTTACAAAAATAGTTTTATTTTACCAGTGTTAGTGTCAACCAAGAAGCTAGTTTTGATTCATTTTACAAGATGAACTATTTCAACGTTTTACAAATGAAGATTTATTTATGAAAATGAGATGATTGCTAAACACTCATCAAATATGATTGTTGTTTTACATTTGAAATACTTTTATTCCATTTAAACATGTATAAATTTTACTGTTATCTTATGTAAATCATTTCATTTTACTTCTTCGATTGTAAGATTTAGATTGATAAGTTAATAATTCCACGCAATTTTTTTTTCCAGCGGAGAAGAATTTCTTAAAGAGTTCAAACGTGAGCATACTTCTTTTGAAATTTCGGTATATCTCACCTTCTGAAAGAGGATGCTATATATTCCTGTTAATCTAAATTAGTTTGTAGCCTGTGTACTTAATTCGCAGAGCATAGATGGATTATGTTGACGAAGCAGTGACAAAATGTGAACCACTTGATTTGCTAGGGGCTGTAAAACTGAACTGCTCGTTTGTGTAGGTGGGTGTGACTCACTCGCCTTGTACTTAATTCCGCGGGCCTTATCTTTATTTCCTCAATTCTGTTGTCATTTTAACTTGATATTCATACATTACCCAAAGAAAATGTCAGTCTTTTTAAAGGAAATGTTAAATAAGGAGGTAAAGCAGACGGGAAACACGGGGTGGGGGCTAGATGAGAGTGCTGATTCCCCTACTGTTTTCTAAATATAACTTTCAACCATCAATCTGTTCACAAAAGGCTAATAAAACACATACTGTGTACATCCTCCCTCATTCTACACCCCCACCACACGCACACCCTCACCCTTACATCCCCCATCACACACACACACACACACACACACACACTCCTTGTTGTAGTATAGTTAAAAAGAGGTATTTTGTATTGGTGTTTACATATAACGTGCTACTGAGAGACGCTGAGCAATATCTATTTTTGCATTGCCTGTATGACAGGTGGCGGTAGCCTAGGGGTAGAGCGTTCGATCGTCATCGGGAGGCCCGTATTAAAACCTTGTTCGCGGCTCCTCGTTAAACTTAAGGAAGCTAGGGGTTAAAAAATTATTTTTTATTAACCAACAGATATAACTTATATTTTGGAATATGATATCTTAAGCTGCTCAATATCATTTGACAAAGAAAAATTTCATAAATTTTAGCTTTACTATTTGATCATTTTATTATATCTTTATATGAAGCTCTTCTTCTAATGGAGATTAAAATAGTGTAAGAATTGCCACAACCTCTCAGCCCCTTTAAGACATTTATACAGGTGGTATCTGTTCCTTCGCTACATGTAAGTCACGGGTTTTCGGATATGACCTTAAATACGTTGGTCCCGTATCACGGTAATCGTTGGCGCGATAAGGAACTCTCACTGCTTAATGACTCCGAGTGCCGAATATAGATCTATATCTAAAGCCCCTCACCGGCATACGGTCTCTGTATGAGTGAAACATTCTCGAGTGGGGCGTGATAAACAATATATACAATCAATCATGCAATCATTACCTGTGTGTAATATTAGAGCTGACATGGCTAACAATAAACTCTTATATTTCACTTGTTAAGGATATTTTGGATATATTGGATAATTTATTTGAAAAGGACGTTAATGGTAATTTAACAACCAAGTTATATGATAAACGTGACGACACTAATTTTTCTATCGTTAACTTCTCTTACTTATGCAGCAATATATGTTCATCACCATCACCTGCATACTGAGTGTATATATATCTCAGTTGATTCGATACGCAAGAGCATTCTCTAGTTACATTTAAATAATTTCAAAAACGAGTTAAATTATTAACAAGGAAGTTGATGAAACAAGAATATCAGCAGTCTCGTTGAAAGTCAAAAAGTAAATTTTATGGTCGCTACAATGACTTTGTCAGCAAATACAATTTATCATTGAGAGAAATGCTGACTAACGTTTTTCATACTTATTTATACACTAAATTTACGACTGATTTTTCCGTTATTTCCGTTATTTCCAAATCATGACAAGGAGTACACAGTGGATGTGATCGGTCAGCAGGGGATGCTTACTCCTCCATGGCACCTGGTCCCACCTCTGATGTTCCGGAGGTGTGTCTTTGCTCTGCTCCAATTTTGTATTGTTTAATGGACTTTGATATTGACTAGTGTTTGTAATCTCCATTTTTTTTCAACAAAAATGAATTGATTTTTTTTATAGAAATATTTATGATGTCGAATCTATGTTACTTTATTTCATGTTTCAAACCCTTCTTTCTTAATTATTGTCTGTTGCATAATTATAAAACACTCTCTTAGGATCAATGATTTTAAATTGGTATGTTTAATATATATTAAAAAAAATATGCATCTGTAATTATACTCTGGACTTTCCGTTTATATTTATAGCTATTTAAAAATATATGCAAGTAATACATGTAATGCAAATATATTACTGGTGTATTATGCCTATTATGCTGTCCTAAAATCAATAAAACACAAATTATACAAGCACCGCTCCGAAGCCAATAAGAAAATAGGCATGCCAACAGTTTATATAAATTATATACTGTATACAATTTTTCTGTTGCATTTATTAAAAAACAATTGAATAAAAAATATAGTTCAAAGTTATCCATGAAGCTGTCTGATAAATATCAGATCACAGATGTACAAAGCATAACCATTTGAACCTAACTCTACAATTTTTGTCCTCAAAGATAGAAAATTAACGATCCTAATTTTATCGAAAAACAATTAGTTCATAAAAAATTATCAAACATAATTATACCGGCAACTGTCTGCATGCATAAAGTATTTTTTAAAAATTAAATGAAAAGTTCTTCTTAATTAAAATATTTTTAAATTAAAAAAAAACACGCATGGTTTAATTTTTAGATAAACCAAAGTTTCTACGTTTAAGACTATCGAAATTGTTTATGATGGTAAGACTGTACCTCTACATAAATATACTGACACGCAAAAGAAACGCAACACACTACTTTAGGGGGAAATAATTATGTAAAGTAAAGAATTTTGAATCTTAAAATTATGAATATCTTCAATTTGGTAAACATCGGTAATTTAACGGTTGAACGATTTTCTATACAATAACCGGAAGTCAAGTTTGAGTCTGCTTAACAGAAGTTAAAAATTGCCTGCTTAACAAAACATTTGGCAATATTATGGAGTTTTAAGGGTTTTTTACTGTTCATCATAAGTAATGCAGCAATATTTCAAAAAATAAACTCTCCTTTTGTTCCCCATAACGATCCTAAGTCTTCTTGAAAATGGCTTACGTACGCATTTCCATTGCTCTAGCTGGTAAATTTCAATGTTAAGGTGATGGAGAGTTGCTGATGCGAAATTTCACTAAAATACGCCTCATCAGGGTCTTACGTATAATATGCATTACGGACAGTCCTTGTACCGGATGTCCAAGGCTGGCTACACTACTCTAAGTTAGAGAAAATTCAACCTAATCATCTGAAAAACGGGCATTTAAATATGACAAAAATATTTCCTTCGCTCAGATCTCGATATGAATGAACCTATTGTATCGTAGAAATTAAGCTGCGATTGTTGTTTAGGGCAGTCTTGCACGTTTTACTTGAATGGTTGAGAGGGGGTGTTTTAATAGTCATATTTTACTTAGTAAAGTAAACAGATAAGCATTTAACATATTTATCAAATCTCTGATGTTCTGAAAAGTGAGATTTAGCCTTACATTATTCGCTTTTGAAAATCATAAGATAAAAAAAATTAAACATTTGTAGATTACTGCTTGTTGCGTTTCTTTTGCGTGTCAGTATATCATTATCCTCAAAGATGTAAATTTTTCATCAAATTATAGGTCTCTAAAAATATTATTTCTGAATTTATCTATTGGAAAATGTAAGTTTGTAAATTTCACAGAAATTTGATTGTATGAATACTGAGGATCGTTATTATCTATAGATATATATACAGAAGTATTATGCAAAAGCATGAAATGCTTGACCTTTTTTTTCTCCTTAAAACAAACATCCGATCACAACACGGGAAATGGTTATTTCTTCCTTTCAATTGGTTGTTGCTGAATTCTGTTGTAAAATTGGTATAAAAGAAAAGACTCACAAAGATGGTTATAATTCAGAAACATTGGAATAATTTTCTTTATTTTCAATCAATTTTGATTTTCTAGTTTGCAATTTTAATAGAAAGATGGGGTTTTTCATAAAATATTCCTACAAATGCATAATAAATGTTTATTCCCAGTTATTTGGATAATGTTATCTAAGATTGTGATCAAGGTAAAAGTAATAATATGTTTATATCATTCGATTGTTAAAAAAAGAGTACCCTCCTCATCTACAACAGATTAGGTGCACCAAGTCAGTAAATAAATTTAAGGTCGTTTTGCAAGATTAAGTCATTTTAACATTTTAATTAAAGATTATTCTGATGTCTCCAAAAGCATTACAAATCAAAATTTTGAAATATTTTTTATTACCTGCTGTAAGAAAAAGTTCACTTCGTACACTGGACAAAATCAAATGATGTGCCCTCCCAATAGAATATTTTTAAACATTAGAGAAATAGAAAAATAAAAAAAATAGAAAAAAACATGACATTTAATTTTTTAAGACCCTCAGATCACTTTCGACTTATTTTTTTTTAAATCCTTTTCCTAATGTGATAATTTAACAAATCAAACACTGCTCCAAAAACTGCGTTAACAAAGGTAACTAAACCAAATATTCATTTTAAGAATGGAGGTACACTTTTTCATAAGAAAGAATGTCTTACCTTTGTTTTCACTAACTGACAGACTGTATATTCAATTGGTAAGGCTTAAATGAATCAAACCCACGTTGCAGTAACCATAAACGTACCTCAAATGGGAGCAAAACTGTTACTATTCTCAATTTGTTGGTCCACTTACCGTCATTAATGACACATTTTAATATTCTGGTCTTCCTAGGCTCCCATAAAATACACAAGAAATTTGACATTTTTTATCGAAAATAGCAGATGGAAGATAAAATCAACAGATGACACCTCATCAACACATGTGTAATTCGAGCTATTTGGCCATTATTTGGGAAAAACTCAATAATAACAATTATTGAGCTTATATTACAATAAAAGCTTATTTATACTGTTTGGTGGTTTGTGCTAGGGAAAAATGTAGATGAAATATCAATTCAATTCCTTTTTAGCCGGGCTTATTGCTCAAAGAGCAATTGCCGGCTTATGTGATCCTGTTCAAGGCAGGATGTTAACCCCATAGTCGCCATTTTAAAGTTACGTGCAAAAATATAGTTTTTACTCTCAACCGCTTTTTAGATTAACAAACGGTAAATAAAGCAACAAAAATAAAACGAAGTTTTATCTATATGAAATAAACATTAGTAGTTATGACTTTGAATACTTTATAAGTCAAAGAACATAGTTCATTAGCGGAAGGATTTTTGATAATCAGTGTTATCGTAGTTCTCTACACATACGAGGTAAAACAGGAGAGGGACAAGACTGGCCTGTTTGTTTACATTCAGCTGCGGTACCACATTAATTCTGATTCTGACAAAATCAGACCGTGGTATTAGGATTAAAAAACTCACTGTTAGTGTCTTATAATTTATATTGATAGTTTTAAAATAATTTTTTCATCAGAATATAAACGTGATTCATGGAAGAAATCCATTCAACTCTGTTAATGAGCCCGGCTCTCTGTACTTCTGAGTACTTTGATTTATCCGTGATTTTTTTTCTGGTTATTTGAGCAATGCACAATTTATGTGTAGTTTACTAAACCCATATATTTAGCATATATTAACAGAAATATGTCATTGATATGTGAACAATGCATACAATAGGAAACTGAATAAAAGGATGGTGTGACATAAATGCTATCTGGGGCCCCTTTTTCCACTGCGAATTATATGTAATCTACAACGTTGTTTGTAGTTTTCAAACATGAGTGAATAAATACGACGCCTTTTGAATAGTTTCAATTGTTCAGACACATTTTAATTATAAGGATACTGCAATATCTTTGATTTTTTAGACCCTATCACAGATAAATTCCCTCAGGTTTGTGATAATGTGTTCTTTTATGGTAAGAGATTGGGCGGGTCTTAGTACAATAGAGGGATATGGGTGTCGAGAAGACCTTATATGGCAATTGTTATTATTTCGCACATATAGTCATTGTCCAATCCGATGACAGAATAACAAAACATGCTGGTTTACTACGTTTACATTTTATCACAGACACGTTGTTTAAGTCAATTTACCTGTTATAGTTTTCTACATTTTAAACTTTTATAGTGGGCAGTCAAGGCTGTTTATACTTAATAATACGCATGGATATTCAGCATTTACTGTTTTTAGGACAAGAAATGCACATGAAACTTGTATTCACTGATACTCGGGAATACGCGTAGACCTAGTGAATTGCTCATCAAACACGGTACAAAACTTTAAACTAATGTATATTTATCAATTGTTTGTAACTCTATATATTAAATTTTACAGTGATCTCGAAAATTGTACATTTGCATTTACGTGTCTAATCTGTGACTCAATTGCATGAAAAAAATCGGAAAGCAGTAAAATTCACTGCATGTTTCCATAGTATTTTGTGGTACTCACTCGTAACGAATTTCATTTAGCTGATTGGTCAGTTCGAAAGTATCACCAGTGCCTCGATTAGCATATGAATTTATGCTTACGTCGGAATATCTAGTTCCGTCGATCTGTTCATAATGGGAAAGGCCAGCCAGATTTTACAATTTTTTTAATAAATAGCATGTGAGCGCAGTTAGGGACAATTTTCTCCTTTCACATATAGGTAGATTTCAATAAAGTACAGTAACCAGCCAAAGGAGAAAATTTTTCCTACCTGCGCTCGTATATTTTAAGGGCTTCAAAGAGTGGGCGGGGTTAAAATGCAATGGGAATTGCATGTAAACATGATACCCCTACCCCAATAAAAGATCTACTAGTATGTCTTTCAAATCACGTTTCTATTTTTGTTAAAAATTGTATTCTATAAAGGTACAAATATCAATGATTAGTTATATAAAAAAAATTAAGTAAAATTTAGACATTTAATTTTTTGTCAATTTATCGGGGGCCGAAAGTCACCTCATCCTTTGAAGATGTTAAGGGTGTTAGAAGAAGCTGATAAAGTATGTATGTTCAGTCAACTGGTCACACTCGTCATGAACCCAAGTATTGACCAGGTTTACGGAATAAATATTTTGCATGAAAAACATAGACCTTACTAATGGTTTGACAGAGTTCAACCAATATTCGAAACAATGATGTCTTATTTGCTAACAATGTGTAACTTTCTGTTTTACTCTGACCCTCATTTACTATTACCTTTCAGAACTGGATTAATGATAATAATGGCTGAAAGTGTGTCCATAGTCTAAAAAGATCTCTAAAGACTTGAAATGGGGATGTGTGAATCTATCAAAATAATGGAAGTACTTAATTGAGGTAATGTTTTCCATGAAAATGTGACATTAATTGTCAAATTTTTGGGTCATTGTAACGAAGAAAAGTGACCTCCCTTAAATATGGACTGGAGTCATTTTTCCACGTAGAAATTTGACTTTCTTGTTAATATTCTACAAACTACAAAATTGAATAACTTTCTATAGATATATTATGGCGTTAGGGTCATTTTTCTCCATGTGCATTGTGGAAAAATTACTCCGTAGAATAATGACGACAAGTCATTCTTTGAAACCAAAACTTTTTGGTTTGGGTAGGAAAATTCCTGTTAGTTATAAGCAGATACATAAGGGTAAACTCACAAAGCCTCAAAATATGAAGTGTCTATTCTAAATCAACATCTCTATGGGGTTTATAAGAGAAGAAAGCACCCCTTGTGGTTCGTTTACACCTGCGGTAAGCCCAATTTATTGTTCAGGTAGATCGAATAAACATCATTTTAAATTCAGTAAATAAAAAGATATATCTAACTGTAGTAATTTAGTTTATCTGAAAAGAAATTGTTTTGTATACATAATTATTTAACGGTCAATCATTGTTTACATAACTAGTTTTAGATAATAGCTACTCGATGCTCTTCGCGAGGATCGGTTAGTTTGACCATTACGTAACACTTCTGTTTTGAACGCGATTCTCCTTATGAGCATCGGCCAGGGGGTATATATATGGGGGAATTTTGCGTCAGTTAGTTACTATTACTCAATGTGTTACTGTTTCGTTGGGATTTTATTAGTATAGTCACTGTTTTACTTGGGAGTTACATGTACATAGACCGTTCAGAAGATAGTGGATTATGTGTAAATATTAATATTGTGATGTGTTTTACGGGCACCTGTCCCTGTAAATAAATTGTATATAAAACTAACTAATCGTTTTATTTCAAATTAGGAGGAGATTTTAAGACAGAGGAATATTATTTTACTGAATAATGGATTAATTTGGCCGTTTACCGCTCGACGGCGCTACATAACTATTGGTATTAAACAAGCTAGCCAAAATAAGACCCAGTGATATGCTAACAAGATTTCATACGACTATGGACTTTACGAATTGCGGTGAGTAGATTGCCTTCTATAAAAATTGATAGTTCTCAGAGCATACAGAGCATACAGTTTAGTTGTGAGCTGGTTCTTATCATCCATGTATGGAATAGATGTGACAGAATATGTGGTGGCTATTATCTGAGGAATCACTGTTTAGTTGTATCTAATATATTTACAATTCGTGCGAAAAATCCGCTTTATAGACTCAGTGGAGAACCCGTAGAAACGAAGAATCGAAACTTCATACAGACACCAAATAGATTAGTAATGTAAGTAATATGAAAAAATGAATTGACCAGATTTTTTAGCTCAAAGTCTTGATCCTGCTTTACTCTTTTAAAATATTTCCTGCTTACCTATACAAATCTCTCAGAGAGTAACCGGAATACCTCAGCATATTCAAGCTAGAACCACACTGATAGCATTCCACAGTGTTTAAATAGGTGTTACTTTCTTTATTTTTCATAATGACTTTCATAATTTTCATAATTTCACGATTTGTGAAACAACGATTAACAACTTTTACCTATAGTTCAGGATTGTAAATATAGAATCTATGTTTATTAACAAAATTTATTGTTAATGTTATATTCGTACAGATAAACTCAGCATTCGAAAACTATAGTTAAAAACCGTTAAATATAGTTTTACAGATAAAAACTATAATTAACGAATTGTTAACAACACATGTAGTTCATGGTTTATAAACTATAGTTTACAGTCGATAAACCTAGTTTATCAACTGTGGAACTATGTTTAGCTCATTTTTGTGAATTTGGCGTGCCATAAGTATCCTATAGATATTTTTGATAGGTTTGTAAAGTAAATTTTAAAATTTACAAATATTTGTTAAATCTTTCAACTACAATGATAATCAACAGGATCATCAGATTATGCCACTGTAAACAAATTGTTAACAACACATGTAGTTCATGGTTTGTAAACTATAGTTTACAGTCGATAAACCTAGTTTATCGACTGTGGAACTATGTTTCGCTCATTTTTGTGAATTTGACGTGCCATAAGTATCCTATAAATATTTTTGAGAGGTTTGTAAAGTAAATTTTAAAATTTACAAATATTTGTTAAATCTTTCATCTACAATGATAATCAACAGGATCATCAGATTATGCCACTGTAAAACATAAATATTATATGTTTTATTATATGTTTGCATTTTACAGAGGAGAAGGTATAAAAATGCTACCATAATATGTTAAAGGGATGTACGCAATAATACAAGGTGGATGGAGAGGCATACATGAATCTTTTAGTGTGCGTAAAAGAAAGATAAACCTAGTTATTAGACCTTTGGTTTTAGGTCTGTTCTATTGGCACTAAACAATTACTTTTAGAGCTGATCATGTTATATGCAAGTTCAGGTTTTTACATGTACTTGGAAGATAATTCTTTTTGGAGAGGTCTTGCAATTGGCAACGAAGTGAAATGTAACGTTATTAAATCACATTTCCTGTCAAATAATTACAATACCATTAGTTTTAAAAGGAATGTTTGAGACCTGTATCTAAATTGCAGTTGGATATCACAAAAGTTTTATAACTGATGGTTCTCCAACGGTTAAATTTATGGGGAAAGTCCTGTAATTGTGTCCTTGCAGAGCATTGTTTATTTTTTCCTAAGATTTATAGGTAGAATGGTTTTAAGATTTGTTTTACGCAGATGTTTTATTATGAGCAAAATATGCTCTTTTCATTTTTAGAAGAAGCGAATACCCTTCCATAGACTAAATTTTATGTAAATTTATTCATATATTGGTGTCATATACGAGATACCCTTGTCTTGATAACAAGACGAAAACTATCTATAAATAAAATGCTTTTTATGGGCATTATGGTTTTCGGTTTTAAAGAAAACCCCGAAATATAAAAATAGCTTCAATGCATCATAAGTGTGGCTTAATTTGCCTATCAAAGAAACACTTCTAAAGTATTTTTCTTTATACTAAGTTCTTCTTCGTTGTAAATCTATTGATAAATTGATAACACCTATGAGATTCCTTTCAGAATTGTAGTATATGACTAAACGCTTGACATTATTCAGATACCGTATAAATGGAAATTTTAACGAGACGCAAATTTAGCGATTTTTACCTAAAATCTGGTAGTTTCTTTTTTATCGAGAAGTAATTTTAGCGATTTTAAAATGCTAACTCAAGAAGCTATCACTTTGAGGCAAAACTTTAATTAATGAAACACCGATTAAATCCTTGTTAGAAATAGGTTTAACCTTATTTGTTTATTTCACAAAACAAAACAAAATTGAAAATAAATTAATGTGAATTCATATAATGCAAACTCAAAGATAAATTTATCAAAGAAAAATTATTACATATTCCCTGTAAATTTTATAAGTAGTCAGTATTGCGAAAAATACCAAATGAAATCATCCGTTGTACAGTGTTTTCTGCCTGAAGGTTAATTAAAATAGCGAGGATCAGTACATGTTGTGAGTAAACAAAGGAATGAGCGACACATTTGAACACATGTAAATTAATGAAGTGTACAGAAAACGTTTTTTAGCTAAATCCAGTATTTCGAAATCCGTAAGCATATACACACCCTAATTATTAGTGATGCACAATTTCATAGTATCGTGCAATGCACATCTACCATGGTTTATACAGTGTGAACAAAACATATATGTGTGTTTGTAAATATATAACGTCAAATTTTATTTTATTAATTTCTTTTTTTACGTACTGTAAATATATTTCCTTAACTCACTGAGTTCCTTTGAATTATTAATACTTATAATTTCATAAGTAAAGAACGAAGGGGTATTTGATTGGCATTTGGCAGGAATCTTGAAATTTTCAGCATTCTTTTGATGTATCGGATTCCTGTGAAATAAGAAAAGAAAATACTTTCCCAATAAGTATTTTGATTAGCTAAAATTTAACTTAAAAATTGGCTAGATGAGTCATTTGGGTACAAAATGGTACATTTTCAAGGTAAATCGATCCTCAGATCCTGAAAGTCAGGAGTTGGATTGTGGACAATGCTTGCAAAAATGTCTTTGAATTCTTAAAATAATGTGTATTTACCCATGGTATTTCTTCAAAGTACATCGTTTAAATATTAGTCGTATTATTTAAGGAATCTAATAAATCTCTCATGTTTTTGAAGGAATGCGAATCAAAGCACCCTCTATACATTTTCCGATTGAAAATTGATCACCAAATATATATTAAAATAAATAAAAATAGGTATACAGGCATATGGAGAAAATGGCATGTTTTTCATATTTATTCAACTCTTAAGTTTTTCTATTTATTTCATGAATATGGTATAAGTTACATAGTGTGAAACGTTTGTACTATCGTTGTAAGGTATCACAGAACACTCCTGCTTTCATTTTATACTAATATATACTCGTATTAAAGGCTAGATTAAAGGAAATTCAATTTCTATACAAAAAAAAATATTTTTGTACTTCAGAGTACAAATGTCACATTTTTACAAGACATTTCAAAGACTTCAAAGAATATTGAATTGAATTATATTGAGATGCATAAAATGAAAAATTGATTCACAAAGAGATTCCATTTCAAGCTAAGTTTTGAGACTTTTTTAAAATTAAATTACTATTTCAAAAATATTCTTCCTGGTTGAGGTAAGGGTATCCTTAAATACGTTTTTCTCAAACCAAATTGCTATCTTTTGGTCATCTTTCTTTGATTTTATGATGGAAAAACACTTTTTACCAAAAAGTCATAGATAAATACACATGTATGGTGCTTCATTGTCGTTTAAAAACCAATAATGTGTGTGTATCGATGATATTTCAGTATTATGCTTTATTCCTTCAGTGCACTGGAATCGATTGGTCAATTTTCACCTGAAGCATTATTTTGCATTCAACTATACCCTTTTATCTTATAAGTGTTATTATATATGTTACGCGTTACTATGTTTTCTAATTATATAAGCGAATTTGAATATTATACAATTTCACAAGGTATTAAAAAAATGTAAAAATTTCCTAGATGCGTAACTTTGTAAAGTTTGCCCAGCTGTGGTCAGCCGATCAAACTGAGGACATATAAATCATAAATGTTTCGAACACCTGAATCCTGCAGATAACTTGTCAAATACTTCCATCTTCTTGGTGAGGGTTATAAATTTCGAGCCTTGCAATGCAATGCATATGTCGAAGTCGGTTTTTAATTTCAACCACCTTTTTGTATATCTTATATTTAAGTTCAATGTCTTGAGTTCTCCGATATTTTGAAGATTTTTTCTTACACCTACCGAGTTCGAGATAATGAAGTTTGGCTGTATTTGATTTCTTCCTGATTAGCAGTTGAACACATAGGTCAATACATATAAAAGTTTTTGTCAGCATTGTTAGACAGTGTATACAGGTATAAAAGTTGTAGCACTGTATATTGGAAATTCTACCACGATTATTGCCGATATCAAAGAAATGCCGCGGACATTATTCTCCAATAAATCACGAACGTCATCAAAAAATTATTAGATCAGAAACAGGTATCAAACCTGAACAATTCAAATGCATATTTGGCTGTAGTATGACATACTTGTTTAGACCACATCGATGTTTCATCTTTTGCAGTATGAACACTGTAAATTGCATAAAGTTCCTGTTGAATGTCGATTTTTATAGCTAAGCGGGGCTATTTCAAGGACCTCCCTGCACATTTAAACAACGTGATTTTAGTCCCAATAAAGCAGTAAAACAGGAACATGATTTTGTAATTGCACAATGTATATTTATTAAAATTATTCAATACATATTACTAACTCGCTGGTCTCATCCTCCTGATTGAAAGAAAGAACTAGGCTTTCAAAAACCATACACCCTCAGCACCCACATGATCATCCATACTGTCGCTTCTCACCAAATACACGTTTCTAATTGTTCTCGGTCAGTTTGTTACCTTAAAAAGTGACATAACGAACGTGTTTTATTGTCGGGTTACTTTTACATGAATGAGGATTTCAAAGTTGTAGGTTCACTTACCCCGTAAAATGACCCTGTCCATATACCATTTTACTGACCAAGCCCCAATGTCTGATTTCGAACATCAATATCAAGTAGAGAAAAGGTGCTTTCATTTCCGATAAAAAAAATTCTATGACAATCCAAGTATATAAGAACAGGCTTTGTGAAATTTCAATATTCTTCAATTTTGATGAAATGAGTGAATTTGAGAATCTTATACTAAAGATTAAGATATGCGTCCAACCTGCGATCTAAACATACATGTAATTTCATGATCGGTTAGAATGCTTTGAATCGAAGCAATTCTTTCATTAATTAACCTAACATTTTAGATCACAGGTTGGTTTTTTTTTAAATATTCTAGAGCAGCTTACATTTTGGCCAAATTTAGGAAAAAAGCAAGATTTGAGGTAAATCATGCAATTCATAACGTCAGTGATATACTAAATAGAAAATTACACTTTTTTTATTTTATGCATTCGCGAAGGGTTCAACTTACATTAAACATGTTTTCAGCTAAAACTGAGCAGTTTTGATTTTTCCAAAAAAACAACTGGGCTAAATAAGACCTGTCGTGAACCTTTTTTCTTTCGTGATCGATGTAGTATATAAAGTATTTTTTTCGGTTGATGAGTGGCGTTATTTACTTACATGTATCTGACTTACATCCCGTCCAAATAATTCATTTATGTTTTAAAAAAACAATAATGACACATGAACTTTATCTAATATTGCGCTTTAAGCTAAACACGATTCTTAAAAGGAATGTGTCAGCCATTTTTGCTCACGATTCTCGCTACTCTGCAGACCCCTATATAAAAGACAGGACTTAGCTGTTCAAAGTAATCAGTCGACATCGGTGTAGACGGATGTATGCTTTACAGCACTCGGTAGCGAGTATAGTAAAGTAATATTTCGTCTAATGCAGGAAAGTAAGATACCAAATAAATTAACAATAATAGTTGTACAGGTAAGTGCAGTATACAAAAAACAAAAATAAACGTAATTGCAATGAATGTAAATAAAGGTAATGCAAGATAATCAGCACATACACGGGTCGCCATTCCACGCTGATACCCGTGACAATAAAGCAGTCAGGTGTAATGGATGCGACTAGTATACCCTAGTGTTGTTGTATCGTAGATAATGATATCGAAAATGGCGTATGCCTATTTACGAGTCGTGTTCAGCTTTAATCGTAACAATTGATACATCATGACATAATATGGCAATCACAACCTGTGTATTCTGCCTTAAGCATTGCATTTAATTTTCAATAAAGATGATGAGTTCCAAAAATGTAATAAAACCCTGCTTATTACATACTTGTATACACTGTGCGTGTATACTGGTATTATTCATTAAAAAAATATAATTTTTATGAGGTTTATCTGCATATTATTTCATACCCTATGCATCAATGCATGGATACAGCGGTTAATGATATTCAAACATGTGCGGCACAGTGACATTAATTTGAAGTTTTGAACTTTTTCCTATACCTAAACTTTAAAAATGTTTTGCAAACGAAATTTAATCCTAGTCTTTTAATTCAAGGTGAACGCCATGGTGCGCAGTAAATATGCAAATTAGAAATGATAATAAACAGTGCATAATTGAATCGGTTTTTCACACTCAAGATCGAGGATCAAATGTTATAAGCACCTGTTTGTATGCATCGTTATTTTTGTCTAACTTAATGTTTGAATGTTTCATTTTCGGGACCTTTACTATGTATTCTAGAAAATTTCAGCTAAACACTTTAGCAATGTAATGTTTACACTTTAGATTCATATATTATGCAATTAAATAATATTCCACTAAGATTTTTATTCTTATCTTAACCATGTTTAGTGATGAAAAAAAAACATACTGAAGCTAAAACGTTAATATCTAATACATCTGTTGATACATGTTGTGGAAAAATGAGATAACGCTTACAAGTTTAGGAAGATGGTTATACTCTTAAGGGACATATGAACACAGTTTTCTTAAAATCTTCAGATTTTTTTTCCATTGGTACTGATATATAACTAGTCTTTGTAATGATCATAAAAAAATAAAACGTCATTTCTCGAAATAAAAGACCAAATACGAGCTTCAAATCCTTATTATGTAAACAGTTTAAATAGGTTCATACATGTATACTTATGCATGTTCGTTCTAAGCAGATAATTTCAATAAAAACGTTTATTCCAAATACGATGCGACAGTTTCTATACTTGTTGAATTTCATTTTGTTGTAATATGATATTTTCTACATGTAAACAAAATCAAGCCACAAGCTTTGTTTACATTATGAAGAACTTTACGTTATGTGTCTCATTTGTTAATGAACAAATGATGTTCAAATATTTGCTGATCATCAGATGATGCCTTAGTTAGGAATTATTAACGTTAAAACTAGAGCCGAGCTCGTTGCAAAGCAACGAATAGGTCTTCCGTTGGAGCTACGGATAAGAAGACGTAACCTTGAGTCTAGGTCAAGCCACATTCTAAAGTTCTACAAGTGAAAATTTAAACCTTTTAAGAGAAGCAACTTGCAATGTTTAGCTAGGAAAAAGACTGTAAAGGAATATATGTGACCTTGAACTTTCCAAGTGACCTTGAACTCTCCAAATGACCTTGATCTAAGCAATGACTAGCTCTCGTTATAAAAATATTATCCATGTGTTACCGTCTGGAAAATTTCAAACATTTTATTTAGATATTCTTTCTGTCCATGCATCCAACCAAAAACATCTTATCCTTGGGGACTTTGAACTCGAGTCAAGGTCACGTCCCACCCTGCATTATATCAGCAATGTTTCACTAATAGAAAAATGGTAGCGAATTTACAGTTTCACTGTCACTAATCTTGACTCGTCCAAATGACTGGATATGTTCAGCCATGAGTTTTTTTCTGACTATAATCGAGGCAAAATGATTCATTGGGTTCAACACAATGTCGAGACTATAGCTCTACTTGTTTGTACTTATAACAAAGGAAGAGAAAACTAGCCATTGCCATCAGACCAAAACTGTAGAAGGAGTAGCGTTTTAAAGGAATTTCACATAAATTTCTATTTTGTGTAATCATGACAACACCGTTCATCGAAATCAAAAACGATGCAGTTAATTATGTATCACATTGAAGTCTACTTGTGTGTCCAGTTATATTGAAATCAAACTAAAACTGTAGGAGGAATAACATTTTTAAGGAATTATATACAGAAATTTCTATTTTTAGTAACCATGGCAACACCGTTCATCGAAATCAAAAACGGATGCACGATATTTTGTATCTTAGTGAAGGCTACTTATGTGCCAAGCAATATTGAATTCAGACAAAAACTGTTGAAGACGTCGCATTTTAAAGCATTCAAAAACCGATGCACTATACTATGTATCTTAGAGATGTGTACTTGTGTGCCAAGTTATATTGAAATCAGACCAAAACGGTATGAAGAGTAGTATTTTGAAAAATAGACAGACAGACAGCTAGACAGACGAACAGACGAACGGACGGCAGACACTTTACTATCCCATCCCACAGACAGGTGGGACAGATATTTATCTATCGAAAATAACCAAATTAAATAAAGACATCATTTTTAAAGCATTAAATCGTAGCAAAAAAGAAAATATCAATGGATGCGACACTTTTCAGACAAGGGAAGAGATATGAACCTCTCATAAATACGGTACACATGTATCAGATCATTGCACGTCGGTAATCTAAAATGACACATATTATTTTTTTTCTTTGTATAACTTAACCCCCCCCCCTAATTTCTTTAAAAATGTTTGTACAATCAAGAAAATTGGTTACTTTTCATAAAGACTACGACGTTTCTTTCATTTTCAAGAACCGTATAATATCGAGTGCAGCGAGCTCAATAGAATAACGTGTAAGAAAAGAAGTTCGGAATTGTACACACGTCAAGCAAATTTTGTTGTGCAACATTCCCAGAGCTCCTTTACTACCCAATGTCCTTTGCGCGAATAAATAAACAAATAATAACACAAGTAACAGCTTTTTAAAAAGCTTGGCTGACTATGTCATCAATATCTATAGAATCTATGAGCATGATAAACTATAAACGTTTACATTTGGGGGGGGGGGTTAAATTATTTCACTGGAGTAAATTATGGAGATGTTGCACAAAACATAAACCATATATAATACTGTTTGTATCTCAAATAAAAAATGAAATCATGATCATGTCCCGCTGTAGATTCGAACCCGGGACGAAAAGATGAACACCTCTGTCCGCAAGTCTAAAATGGTTTTAGAGGATGACGTAAATAAGGAAAAACATTTGATTAATGCTTGAAAGCATGGCTACATATAAAGGTGGCAGCTGAAAATATGATAACTACAAGAAATTGGGGATCTAACAATTATGACTGACGTGTAGAATATGATTGATAGTTTCTTGGGTATGCCAAAGTATCAAAGATTGTTGGAAACGTGGGGAAAATAATTAAAGCTTTAAATGACCCAACAAACTTGACGGCGATATATGAATGCCATGGTGCGGATTCAGGAAGTTTTTCCCAGAGATGAGGGGTCAACATCAAATGTTTTATTACTTTAAATGATGTAACTTCTAACTCACTTCACAATGTCACCGAATTGTTTGTTTTTTTTTTTTTTTCCAAAGCTCGACCAGGATTCTGACAAAAAAGAACAGACTTTACATAATTCATGCAGTTTTCATTTTCATTCAATAGAATAGTCAAGAAAAAGGGTGCAAAAACCTACTCGTGACATTTTGGCGCGAAATAATAGCGTCACCCCTTACCTAGAAGACAAATGGACTTATAATCCAGTAGTATAGAAACGCAGAAAAAAGGTTAAACGGACAATATACAGTGGCGCCTCATTTATCCGGACGCTTTGGTTCCCAGACAATTTGTCCGGAGAAGTGAAGCGTCCGGATATCTGAATTCTATTGATTTCTCTTCCAGATACAAATGTATACTGTATTTGTATTGTAACTCTTATATATACAAAGAGAGATATTAAAATGCTATCATTTAGATATAATTAATAAGTTTTTGAAACACTTATCTTTAGTATACATCAGCACTTCTTTTACACCTTTTTTCCAATATAAAAAAAAATTTATAGCTAAAAACTAGATGCCGACTCGCGCTGTCTTTGTCGGTGGTATAGACATGACTGTACCTGGAGAGCAGAATGACAAACATTGGTCGATTGGATATAACGCTGCTTATATGGGTAGATTTTTCATTACCCACCTTAGTTTTTACTCTCTATTTCCTATAAATTGATCAACATAACCAAGCCAATTCTCTCATGTGCAGCTTTGATTACACCCAAGCGAGCTGTCAGTATCGTGTCTAATTTTAATTTTAACACTCATTCACGCTAAATCTTACATAATGAAAATTCACGCAGTTGTCATCCGAAGTGAAATCATTGATTGTTTAAAATTATTCAAATTTGTTTAAATTTTTTATTTTTTTTCGATGATAACTGCCACCAATCTTCGGATGAAAATTACACAATACCGATGTGTGTGTGTGCCATGTGAAGACTACGAGATTGTCGTCCCGTCTATAAATAGAAAAATATTTAAAACCAGATCTGTACTAAAATTATAAATATCTCCAGATAACAAATAACTGAATAGAAAATTGTTATCTGTTACCAACACAGTTGATTGTTTATTTTCATTTGTGTATCGATCTCTCGTATATTGTGACCATACCCACTTTGCATAATCTGAGGACTAATCATCGTAAGTCATTCATAACACTGGCACAGGTGATCGTCTTGTAAAAACAATTAATCCGGCCAGTGTTTTGATAACAATTATCACTCAGTTCAGGCGTGTATGTTGACAAGAATGGAAGTACAAATAAAAATTTACCGTCCGGATAAATTAATCAATTTATAACGTAAAAATACATTTTGTAGTTAAAAAGAGCCGTCCGGATACGGAACGCGGAATTCCGGATAAATGAGTCAAAATAACATTGAAAAAATCCGTTCCCTAGAAAAATCGTCCGAAAGGTGAAGCGTCCGGATATCTGGCGTCCGGATATCTGAAGGTCCACTGTATCCGTATAAGAACTCGCATGAAATTAATAAATGCTAGCAAAAGGCTAGAGTCAAGAGTCCGCAAATTTCTCCCCATCCCTCTCTCCTGGCAACTGACTTCTTCTTTGTACCCACCCCCTTAATATCCCCAAATAAATCTCCCTCCCTCTCCACAACGAATTGGATTAACACAGTCTCCTCGTTTTCAGTCCATTTCCGTTTTTTTGACGTTTCTTGTGTTGGTTTTGATGTTTCTTGTGTTGATTGTGTGTTGTTTTCCATGTTATCAAATTTATGGAATGTCAGAATGAAGCAGGCGTTTATTTACATTTGCAGACGTACATAAATTGCCCTTATAAGGCATATGCCGGGTACTAGCACGTGCATGGCCCCGCATTTTAATATTTATGTTTACATTTTTCTTACCTCCAAAGCTGAAGATTTCCATTTCCAGAGTTGGAGTTCGTACTCCAAATCCGTTGAGTTTGACTCGGTGGAGAACGTACTCCAAGTGTTTTATAACCTCGATTTTAGAAACGTACTCCGCGGAGTTCGTACTCGGAGTTTGGAGTTGGAGTTTGAGTATGAGTACGGTAAAAGTTTTATAACCTCGGGGCCTGTTTGTGTAGGTGGGTGTGACTCACTCGTCTTGTACTAAATTCCGCGGGCCTTATCTTTATTTTCGCAATTTTGTTGTCATTTTAACTTGATAATCATACCTTACCAAAGATATATGTCAGTCTTTTTAAAGGAAATGCTTAATAAGGAGATCAAACAAACGGGAAAAATGGAGGGTGCTGGTTCCCTACTTTTTCCAAATATAACTTTCAACCATTAAGGTTACTTATAATTAACATAAACAAAAATGAATTCATGGACTGATATATATTTTTGACCGATTTTGATTTGAATGTCATAAATAATAAATCCTTGAAATATAAAGAAATCGTACGTTTAACTTCTTGCTTAAATATGAGACTATAAAATGCTTACTATATACATGTAATTCCATACAAAATTTTGCTCGAATTTTGACCTTATGACAAAATCTTTTAATATTTTTTCCTCTGTGCTTGGTGAATATTATTCAGGTTTTCAAGTCAAATATAAATCTATTTGAACTATTGCTGGTTTCTGGAAAAAAAAGTATGTTTGCGTTATTTATCATTTATCTGTTCACAAAAGGTTAATTTTCCCCTCTCACATACCCCCCCCCCTATACCCACGTGACCATTACACAAACACACACACACACACCCTCACCCTCACACACACACACATACACTATTTGTTGCAGTATAGTCAAAATAAGGGTATTTTGTAGTGGCGTATACATAAAACGTGGTACTGTAAGAAGTGGGCCTTAAAAAAAATTCTGAAAGACCTGTAAAGTATTTAAGCAATATCTGTTTTTTGCATTCCCTGTATGTCTGGTGACGGTAGCTTAGTGTAAGAGCGTTCGTTTCGTGATCGAGATGAACGGGTTCGATCCTCGTTCGCGGCTCCTCTTGAAACCTAAGACGTTAACATAGATAGTAACTGTTCCTTCGCGAAGCACTAGGCACAAGAAGTGAAAGTCACGGGATATTAACGCAAGTCTCGTGTCACGATCGGTGTTAGTACGATAAACATGCCAAGAAAACCTTAGCAGTCTGTCCGGAGAGCGAACTCAATAAAAGCCGAATTAACGTTAATCTGTGAAACTCCCCAGAGAGATGTTGGCGAGGCAATTAATGTCAGCAGTTTTGAGGGAGGGATCTTAAGTAGTGATTTGCATCAATTACACTTTTATTGACTTCCACAGTGCGTAAACCGGACGAGATTTCTTGGCATGGAACCCCTGCTGCCCTAGGAAAGGCCCTGAGTGCCGAGTATAGGTCTGTATTAAAAGCCCTTCACCGGCATTCGGTGACGTCTCTGTATGAGTTAAAAATCCTTGAATGGGAGGTTAAACAATATACAATCAATCATTACCTGTGTGTAATATTAGAGCTGACATGGCTAACTATCAAGTCTTACATTTCATTTGTTAAGACTAAACACGGAAGAATAATTGTGCTTGAATTTCACAACTGAATCTTTCAAAAAATCTATGTCTGCTTAAAGTATTTTCTCCTTTTATTGCCTTGTCGCATGGTTATGTTATCTTTTATGTTTACATTTGCATACATTTCAAGCAATATCCGGCTTTCACCAATTATGTACTTAAATTCTTTTATTTAAGAATAAAAAAATAAAATGTACATGTAAAGAAGGCCCCGCTATAAAGTTAAAGTGTTTTTTCTCAACAAAAATAAATTAAATTCATTAATAAATATTTAGGATGTCGAATTTACGTGGCTTTATTTTATGTTTCAAAGGATTCTACCTTAATTATTAGGTCTGGGTAATAATATCGACATTTCAATATATTGCAATACAATGAAAAAAAAATCGTATCGCAATACGATTTTGTAATATCGATATATTATATATATAGGCATATTTTTGATTAAGAAGTATTGCTTTGTCCCAATGGTGTTACATGTTCGTGTAGCACCGTAAAATACAAAAAAATTACTATCATTCCAGTACAAGCGTGTCACTTTGCTTAATCGAGCGTGGTAAAGTTTTGATTACCATATTACTCATCGATTAGATGTTTGATTTCAATGAAAGCAATAATACTTTGCATATGAAAAACAAAACCAAGCAACACCACTTACATTATTGACCAATCGTATTGAATGATTGTTCTCGAGAATTAGTAAACAATTAGCACATGTGGACAGGTAAAGCAAGTCTTAATCCTTACAATGATGATATTGATACTACAGTAGTTGGCCATAATTTAGTTCCCAAAATGCCGCCGTAGTTTCCGTATCTCGGTTAAGCGATGATATTTCGTCTCTTAGTTTCTAAATACGTTAAAAATTCTAACTTTTCTGCATCCGAATAAAAGCACAAACATCGATATTGGGTTTTAATTTATCTTTTTAATTCTATTTCCGGTTTGTTTGTTTATAGTCGTCTGCTAACAAATTGGGTCGCCGTGGCCAAGATTTGACACCGGAGGTGAGAAAAATCATTGTAAGTTTATCTGAGAAAGGTTATTCTGGCCATAAAATATCAAAAATCACTGGAGTTAATCCTAGGACTGTAAATGAATTTTTAAAACGAGTGAAAGAAAGGGGAAACAAAGAAAATCTTCCACGAACTGGCAGGCGGCGAAAAACTGACAACAGAGCCGATCGTCGTCTTTTTCGGATTTAAGGCAGACCTTGGAAGACTTCACGAATAAATTTAACAACAATTCTGTTGACAATATTTCTTCAAGGACTGTTAGAAGAAGATTGCTTGAAAATAATTATAAAAGACATGTTGTTTCTAAGACAATCACGATAAGAAGAAAAAACCGATCTCGGCGAATCGGTTTTTGCAGACAGAAATTATGCTTGACGGTTGAAAATAACTGGTCTAAAGTAATTTTTAGCGATGAAACAAAAGTTGTAATTGGAGAGGACAAAAAAAATTATGTGTGGAGAAAATCCAACGAACGTTTAATGGGAGAATGCATAGGGATGTTTAAAGACAGAGAGAAGCAAGGTACGATTTCCGCTATGTTCTGGGGCTGAATCACCTATAATGGTGTCGGAACAATTACTCTTATTAATGGAAACATGAATTCCAATATTTATATTGAAACTCTAGATAGATGTTTATGGTCAGTTGTAACAAAAAACTTCGGAAACCTTCCTTGGATATTTCAAGAGGATAACGCCCCTTGCCACGTATCAAGACAATGTAATGCCTGGAAAGCAGACAATAACATTCCCATTTTACCCTGGCCTGCACAGAGCCCAGATATGAACATAATTGAAAATGTATGGAGAGTTTTGAAAATCCGAAACAAACGCCGCATAAATGAAATTAACAACAAGTCATGTCTTGAGAGAGTAGTGACTGAAATCTGGGCATCACTTCCTTTTCATTATATAAAAAGCCTATATCAAAGTATTCCAAAGAGAATCAGAGCTGTAATCAAAGCAAAAGGATATATAACGAAATACTTGTAGTTTAAGGTAAGTGTGTTTGATTGTTTGCATGCTATTCAAGTTTTGTTTTGCAACAGGATAGTCCAAATTTAACTACGGCAACCATTTTGGGAACTAAATTATGGCCAACTACTGTATATATTGTAGCAGGATTAAGCCTTACTTATTTCATGTTTAAATTTTCTCTTACGCATAAACTCTATTCGCTCAAATCACAACAAATCTGACACGTGCAATTTTTTAGGACAGAAAACGGACTTTAACTGACCATGTGTTGCTGCTGAATACAATAGCCGCTCTGAAAAACATTCATTCAATATGATTGGCCAGTGTTATATGGGTAAAGTTGGATTCTTTGTTTCATATGCAAAGTAGTATTGCTTTCATTCAAACCAAACATCCAATCGATGAGTAATATGGTAATCAATTTTTGATTTTTTTTTTTACCATGGTCGGTCAAGCAAAGTGTCACGCTGTTATTTTAATGATAGTATATAGTACATGCGTGTGTGGATTTGTTGATATTAAAAATTCTTTATCTATCTTACATAATGTTTAAATGTTTCATTTTCGGAAGGTATGAGCTACCTAATATATTTAAATTTCTCCTGCCCATGTACCATATTAGCAGTTTACATTGATACATGTGCATCATCAAAAGAGTTGATTTTCCACTTTAAGACATTTTTATCCTAAAAGATATAATTTTTTCATCAAATTATAGGTTTCTACAAACACGACGTCTAAATTTATTTATTGGAAAATGTCAGTTGGAAGGTACCCATTGTATGAATACTCAGCATTGTTATAATGTACAGAAGAATTATCCAAAAGCGTTATATGTTCTACCTTTTTTCTCCATAAAACAAACATACGATCACACCACGGGAGATGATTATTTCTTCCTTGCAATTGGATGTTGCTGAATTCTTTTATAAAATTGGCATAGGGGACAGGACTCACAGGTTTACATAGATGGTAACTTCAGAAAAATTGGAATAATTTCCTTCATTTTCACCCAACTTTGATGTTCAATTTTCTAGTGTGCAATTTTAATAAAAGATTTTTTTTAAATAATTCAGTCAAATGCATGTTTATTCTAAAATGTTTGAATTGTGTGAAATATATCTATATAAGTTTTGAACTTAAATTACTTATTCCCTGTTCAATTTAAAAGTACCAATTATTGAAGGACATTTTTTGCGATTTTATGATCCCTGGTAATACTGCACGCCTCTTCTAAATCAAAATTTTAGAAGATATAGGCTAAAACTATATGTATATTGAATTTTCTATTTAAAAAAAAATTAATCATTTTTAAACTGGTCAAACCTTCTGGTACTGTATACTGATTTTTTGTGCAAGAACATCTCATAGTGCTCTTGCAGGCTAGTTAAGAGTAACAATATTCTTTTACATGAAAATAAAAGAACGTTTACATTTTTAAATAAATAGAGACTTACTATTTCACAAGATAGATTTTCTCCTTTATCTTTACTAACTGGCAGACTGTATATTCAATTGACAGTGCTTGAATGAATCGAATTGATGAGGCGGTTACCAAATGCATACCTCCAATTTTAGCCAGTAAGAACCGGATTACTGATCTCTTAATATGAAGCATTTTAATATTGCCTCCAGTCTTTCCACATGCTGTATCTTTATTTCCATATTTTTGATATCGTTTTCTCTTAACATTCATAAATTACCCTAGAGAAATGACATTTTTTCCCGAAGACAGCATTTTACTGAGATCAGATTAAAAGATAAAAAGAAACAGAGGAAACTTTATCTACAAGTGTGTAATTCGAGTATTAAGCCTCTGTTTTGGAAAGAAAAGAAACAATTACTCAGGTGCGAGCTTTTATTTATACTGTTTGTACAGTTCAACAGTATAATCGTAGACATGATCCACATGGCTTATAATTATAAAAGACCTTGGCATTATTTCCGCAATATGCACTTTTCGCAGATTCGTCTTTAACTGTTCGTTATCTTTACCTTTTCGTCATATATGAAAACGTTCATGTCTGTTAATATTTATGTACGTTCACTCTAATATTGCTTAAATGAAACATATGGAGATAACGAACAGTATTCAGATCAAAAGTCCATAAAACAATACAACATAGGAGCAGAGCAAACACGGATTTCCAAAGCTCTAGCGATGGTCGTCAATTCAGTGTATGAATAATGGACTAACAATGAGTATGAAAAACGTCAGTCAGCATTTAACTCAATATTTTTTAGGTGCATTTCTTTCTTTCATGTACATTTGCATCCAGTTTGGACAACAACAGGCACTTAATTGTCTTAAAATCACTTATTTCCACTACCGACACAATTCTCCTTAAATTGGGCAGTAACAACTACCTCTGTACTTTTTCAGGTTATTCGAGCAATGCATATTTTATGTGTAGTCCGATATATTTATCATATATTAACATAAATGTGACATTGACATGTAAACAGGGCATTTAATGTGAACTCCGGTAGGAAAATTCCTGTTAATTATAAGCAGACACATAAGGGTAAACTCACAAAGACTTATAATATGAAGTGTTTATTTTAAAAGCTTTAAAATTTAAGTAACAAAATTAAAAGTGTAACAGGAAAGTAGAAAATATATGACTTGACCTGAAATCAAACCCGGGACCTCTGTATCTCTATAACCATGTGCTCTACTGAGTGGTTTACCCAGGCCGATATCATTCATGCAGGGATATAGAGGGAGGTCCTAAGGGGGGATCTGGTCAGGACCCCCCCCCCCCGGAATTTGCAAGGTTATTAATCTATATACTAAAGCTAGAAAAGAGTAATCATTGAAAAGTGTATTGAACAGCCCTCGTATATAAAATCGGCAAAAGCGTTAATTTGTTATCAGAATTGAATTTTCTTTTTATTGACTGTCGACGCCGGAACATGTAAGTCAGAAATGCATAAATCTATTTCAAAGAAGGTTTCAATCATCGCACCTGGCCATGGGTCCTACAAACAATATATTGCACTTTAATATATGTATTAACGATTAATAAGTACATTTCTTTTCTACTATTCTAACAGTGCGTCATTTTATACACCCTTAAACGTACAACTGTCCCATTAAGGCATTTCACTTTCGTATGTATTTCCTTTTTTCTTGAACATGTAATGTTTCCTGTAACTGCAACTTTACGAGTAATGAATTTACCCCACCTCTGTCGATTTTTCCGTGAAATCCTGGCTTACGATTGGTTGAAGTCTGTCACGTGAAGGTGGTGGATTACTAATACCCGGTCAGTTGCAAATCTATATCCGGTTAGTTGTAAATCTATACCCGGTCGATGTATTACGTAACAAACATAACGTGACGTCATAATAAGCACAGTATAAACGTCATGAAGCATTTAGCAGAGAAATTCATTTATAAACCACAGAAACGTAAATGTTTCATCGGTGGGGTAAATTCGTTACATAGTCTTTTAGTGACAGGGTATGGGATGATACCTGGTTAGTAAATTTCATACCTGACTCGGCTCCACCTCGCCAGGTATGAAATTTACTAACCAGGTATCATCCCATACCCTGTCACTAAAAGACTATGTAACTAATAATACGCACCATTTCATATTAGTCCTAGAAACGTTTTGTGCAAGCCTCAAAGCGTTTCGGCAAGGGGGTGGTGGTGCTGTAGTAAGCATTGGAAACGTGTGACAATTAATAAACCTGTAGACTCATAATTAATTAATTCTAATTCAATTTTGATATCAAAAAGTAATGTTTATGAAAAAAAATATTTTTTTCATTTATTATACTTATGAGTTAAAATAACAAAAATGACGTGAACATGAAACAAATGTAGCGCTTTAGAGTATAACATTACTTTTTTTTATTTTTTTTTTATAATAAACTAAACAAAATTATGTGACACACAATAAACAAATAATAATGCATTTTTATGTGTTGAGTTTAAGAATACTTAAACACACTGCTTAATAGGGGATGTCTTTATATTTATAAAATTATTCATTTACAAGAAGCAATATACATCCTCTTTTTCAAACTTTACGCTTGGGCACAGTAAAAGGCATTTTGTAACTTAAATGTCCTTTACAGTCTTTTCAATTATCAAACTGCTTGGTGAATAAATAGATTTGAGCTGAATGAAAAACCAAAAGAGTACTAATTTCAAACCCTTTAACCCCAGGAGACGCATTTGGACGCACCTTCACCATCACAGATATTAAACTGTTGGCGTTTTGTAAATAATTGAGATACAACAAAACAATTGATATTTTCCTAAATTTCTGGGAGTTGAACTATGTTCAGACTCCCTAGGTTGTCACGCGATTTCTAGCGCAGTAATTTTTCAATGAATTATATAGCGGCCGTCGTGGTGTTTCTGTGTCGCCCAATTTACTCCCCTGTGATATTCAATACAAACTCGTACCAGTCTATATAAACTCGAAAACTTCTGCAATGAAAATAGTCCATCTCATTTTTCTGAATTAATCTAATTTTCATAAATGATTTGAAAGTAAATGAAATAGAATTTTATTAAACTTATTTGAATAGCATATTTTTGTCATCTTTCTTGAGAAATGACACATAAATTTTTATTTCCGTATGAAAAAGTCCCAGTTTTCCGTCATTTATCATTCGGCAATCCTCGGCTGACTCCACTACGCTACATTACAAAAAGTGATAGGTCATACAAGGAGCAACAACTGGTCTAACTGGTTTGACAATGACGCGATTGTCTAAATATAGAGACGTAAACAAAGATGTAAGGAAAGGAACGCTAAGGTTTAACCCAACTTCTTTCAATTTGTTTCAGCGATAAAGAGACAGAACAACGTTTCTTTAAAAAAAAAAAACCCTACGGAAAATATTTATCTGCTCTGACAAGTAAAATGATCTGTTGGACTGGAAATTTTTTGTCAGACCAGATACATGCAATTCATTTTTTTACGTTGGTAAAGGGAAAAAATAATACCATTGAAGTTTGTTGATATTCTATCACAAAATTTCAAATGACATTAATTTTGCATCCTTAATTTCATGAATTTATCAGCATTCAGTTGGTCACGTGTACAACACTGAACTTGAAAAATGTGTGTGTACTTGTATTGCAGTATTACCTTTTAAAATGTGTCATTAAATTTTATTATATAATTAAAACAGTTAAGATAAATGAATGCATGCGTATGCACGGACACACTGGTATAATAATCCCAATGATCGATCTGTGAGAAAGATCGTTCCTCATGATTACAACTATTTTTTCTTATTGTAGCTCGTTAATTAAACTATGTCTGATTTTTAATTACATTTGAATCAAATCAAAATCACAAACTTTAAGTGTCACTCGCAGTTGTTAAAATAGTTTCTTCTAGAGATTCAACGTAAGGTGTTAATTGATCCTTCCGTCGCAGGTTCGAATCCTGTGGGATGCATTCGGAGATAAACTCTTTTGATGAGACCATATAAACCGAAATCCCATGTCGCAGTATGTGCTTGCACAAAACGATCCCTCACTACTCAATGGTTTTGAGTGCCGTGTATAGGTAACAAATTGTAGACTTACATGTAGCTAGCTCCATCGGCAAGTGGTAGTGTTTCAATATGATTGAAAAATTATCGAAAGTAAAACAAACAAAATGTAAAGTATTCAGACATACTTACTTCTATATAAATATTACTTGAAATGAAATTTAAAATTATTGAATAAAAAAACTTGATAAGTAATAAAGATAGATACATTTGATAAAATAGATAAGAATAGAGTTCTATAAAAATTAATTATTGTGTTCGAAAAGAAACATTCATACCCAAAAAAGAATATCAAATGCTTGTTTTAATCAGAGGAAGAAAAATTACAATCTAGTGTCTGGTGATGGTAACATCGAATATAAAGAGTGTTTGTTTGTTTGTTTCTTGGGACCAAATATCTTGTACACATTTTAAAGAGAGTAGGGGGCGTTTTGATTCAAATGCTTCAGAAATATAAGGATAGTGTTTGAGTTTTAGTAATAAATGGTACTGAAAGAAGTTTAAAACCTAACAACAAAATAGTTTTTTTGAGTTTGGAAAAAGTTATTTTTTTTTTTGGTTATGGGGGTTGTTTGTTTGGTTTGGTAATATTGTTGAGGTAAGAATTAGACAGAATTAATCCAGAACTAAACTTAACTGTTCGTGCGCAATAAATATACAGTTTTTTCAATGGATGACACTGTACACAGGAAAAATGTCTACATGTGTTGAACATATGTTAAACATGTGTTTAACATATATTTTTTACACATGTAAAACACATAAAAGGAGCACACATGTATAGGGTGTTTATTTTTACACATGTTAAACATATGTTTCACATGTGTTTATCATGTGTAAAAATAAACACATTGTATATTTATACATATGAAACATGTGTTAAACATGTGTTTTATATATGTTATACTTTATATGTGAATTATACGTGTATAATATTACTGTTGTACTTATTATCATTTTTATACTTTTTTCATGTCTGTCCACATATGTGAATCATATGAAAAGGGCAGCATATGAGCATATGTAAGTCATATGAAATAGTTACATGTGTTCTCTTTCAATATTTATCACAAGGAAAAACACATTCTTGTACACATTTAAAAATCAGATATTTCTGCTTTAGATGAAAATCCATTACATTCCAATGATCTATCTTCATGGGTTAAATATTTGAAAATTAATATCTTAAAATGCTTACACAGCTTTTTTGATAAATTATTTTCATCAAGAGAAATAACTTATTTTTCAGTGTACTTTCTAAACAGGAAAGTATACAAACAAGTCAGTAGCATTTGTCGATACATATATTTTACATATTCTAAGTTGAGTACAATTATAAGATTTCCACAAAATGATTAAATAGTTAAACATGCATACATGTACAAATGAATAACATAATTAGTCCATGTACTTTTTTTTATAATTTATATGATTTGACATGAAAGTGTCCAAAGCAAAATTGAAATATCACATATAACATTTGTAATGTATTCTCTATTGTAAATTTATGAAAAATCAAGTTATTTGATATTACAGCATACAAATAAGAATGGGAATTAAATCTTTACAGGTCAAATGCAGACAAGATTGTGTACATCCTCTCAATTTCATAATTATTTCATATATTTTCTTGTTCTTTTTCCTTCTGTATCTTTCAGTTTTCTTCAGTTGTCCTCCCTCTGATCTTCCATGAGCTTGACCATTTTGAACTCTCTTTGAACTGTACCCAAAATGGAAATCCACCATTTCTCCCTTTCCTGAACAATTTCTTTGTGGCACAGAATGGTCTATACAAAAATTTCAAAAGTAAAAATAAAACAATTCTTAAATTATAAAATCAATTCTACAAGTAATATTAAAGTTCAGCAAACAAATGTATGCCCAATTCACCAACAGAGATATGATAAGAGATAAAACTAATGTTATATGTGCTATACTAGGTGTTTTGTGGAATCCTATAATGTAATTTGCAAGACAATTACACTGTTGGAAGATAAGCTTCATAATAAAGTCATAAAAAGCATTTTTTTTTTTGATTTTGACAATTAAATTTGGAATGTTCAAACAGTATTACTAATTCATATTGCCAAAAAATAAGAAGATCCTGACACAAATATTTTATTTTTGGACAAAAAATACTACAGAGAAGCAGACAGGCAGAAAAACAGACAGTGTGATTCCAGGATATCCCAAACGTTGTTGGGATGAATATAACAAAGTTTATTTAACAGTGTGTAGTTACCTTAATTAAGCTTTTAAGCAAGTCTTGGATCTTGGGATTTATTCTTATGAGACGCTGACTGTATATTGAACCTGTAAAACAAATATTCACGCAATAGATATCTTCTAAGCATAACTAATACTTAATTAAACTACAAAACTACAACTACAAAAAAGAGAGAGTACATGTTTGTAGGTTCTTAATAGTCTTAATTAATATCTTACATTTTACCAGAAACTATGTTCTCTAGTGTTGGAAAAAAATAATAAATGTCAGGTAATGAATACCGGTACATAATAGATGTAAATATCCAATGGATTAGCTAGCTGATGTACTTTCAACAATCAACACATATGCACATGTACTTGTACCTTGAAAGTTGGATGTCACTGTTATTATTAATTTTTAACTGAAATTCAAAAATTCAATACCCCCCCCCCTCCCCCCTGAAGTCATTTACAGTACATGTACCAGTTTCATAGCTTTTAAAGCCAGCAAATTCTATTCATACTTTCCATATTTTAAAAGTGCACTGGATTAAAACTGTTTTATAATATAGAATAAAATTATTGTAGTATTGAGTTGGACCTATTATTTATGAAGTCGTGCAAACAATATAATGTAGAATTATAAAGGAACAAAAAGAAATTACAATGTATCAAGAAATATTTTGTCATGAAGGAGTCATTACAGATGTTTACTTTGATTTTTTATTGCAAGTATTTATTTTTACCTTTAATATTGTGAAGATGCAATCTTCTGTCAAATCAGCTTTAGGATCAATCGCCAGTCTTATCAGCTTTGGGCTTTTTAGACGCAACAATGTGACACTGAACTCAAGTTACTGCATGCATCTATAGGCCATAAAAACAAACACTTGTTATTAAGTTGATGAAAGAATCGACTTGACAGCCATCTCAACATACATAAACACCAACTGACAGTCACAATGGTTTCAAGGTTTCTACTTTCACTTTCATATCAGTACGTAACAAAAGGAAAACCAATAATGCCTTTAAAAAATAGCCTAACATGTAATGTTTACGTTCATTCAGAAACAATTTTATCCAAAATTACTTACCTGTATACAAATTATAAAGAATAGTAATGCCTTTAGCCTAACATGTAACCGCTTACATTCACGGGCACTGGAAGTTAATATAAAAATATAAATAGTATGTGTATGTATAAAAAAGAAGGGTCTTTTTTATACATACACATACTATATATTTACATTAACTTCCAGTGCCCGTGCTTACATTCAGTCAGAAACATTTACCCTCGTGTGCCCATACAGATCACTATATATCGTTAGGTTTACGAAATGCATGACAAGTCACAATGATAAGAGTATTACATGTATATAGAAAGTTCATACGCACCTGTAACTATAATGAAATGATATTTAAACAATATGAATTAAAAGTCTTTTAAAAAATGTTTAGCCTAGAGATCACTTACCTTTCCAATATACACCCAGCACGTCTGCTGCTGCAGTGACGTCAAAAATGACGTACATTTTCATCCGATAAAAGACAAAACCGGTCCGGAGACAAATACGGAATTATTTTAATTTTACTCAGTAGTAAGCCAAAAGATTTAAAATGAAAAGAAAAATGAATTCATTCTTTATCAATTTTGTCTGATAAATGCATTATTACAGAAAAAAAATTGTGAAAGTTTTTTTTAGAAGGGAAGGGGGGGGGGATAAACAAAGTAAAACTTTACATGAGTAAAATTTTACTAACATTTACAAATTTTTTTGAATTAATGTACACACACATATGAGATAAAACTTAACATGTGTATAACATGTGTTTATGAATACACATATATTTTATATAAATTAAACATGTATAATTCATCTGTATTTTCGCACACATATATTACATATATATAATACGTGTTATACATGTGTGGTGAAAAACATGTGTTTAACATATATATTATCTCACAGGTGTATAACATGTGTATATTATATATGTTTTACATATAAATGAAACACATATTTTACATGTGTTTATTTACACACATGCATTACATGTATAAAACATGTGTTGAACACATGTGAAACCAAACATATGTTTAACACATCTGGACATTTTTCCTGTGTAGCTCTCCGGTCTGTCAAATCTTTATTTCGGAGAGCTTCAATTCTGCAGCTAATTTCAGAGCAGTCCCATGATCTTGGCTATTTAAATGCAAAAGAAATCATATTTAAATGTTTCGTTTTGTATCTCTAACAAATCAGTTCTAGCTGACTTGAATCTGAATGCATGAAGATGTTCCTATACTTCCTGTGAGATCTTTCAAATACCAATGTTCAACTCCCATGAGTACTTTCAGTACTTTGATTTATATCAGAAGTTAGAAGGTATATATGCATCTGTTTCAGAAATATTTGTTGTTGAATATTGGATCTTTTACGAGTAAAACAAGCAAAATTCACCATGACGTCATTTGACGTTTTACGTGTACAATGAAATTGTTGATGAACGCAATGTAAAACAAACCGATTCTTTTGATACTTGGAACAGGTTTTTTTTTATAACTTTTTTTGTAAAGAAGAGCTAATGTTTGACATGATCTGAGCATAAAAAACCCATAGCTTTTGGAGAGATATATGTACATGTAGTAATTAAGTCATTGGCCCAGCGCTCCAATTGCGCGCACCCATTGTTCTAGAAATCCCTGTCAAATTTATGACAATCCTACAGGTACTTTGTAACAATGAACCGAATAATTAAATAAGATCATAGTTAACATTTTACATATTTAAGATGAGAAAAAAAATCCAAGCATATTTATCTTTCTTTTCAACAAAATTTTAAGTTTTCTTTTTTAGTCCTGATATTTTAAAATAACTTATTTTGAAATGAAAACTGGTTTTTATGAAGGCGACAGAATATATATCGCATTTAGCCTTTTCTTTTATGCTGTATCAATAAAAATATATCAAAAGCATCCATAATTATTTTGAAATCACTAGTATACTAGCTGGTTTTATTTTTTCTTGTTGATGAATATATATATATAAAATATACCTACATAAATAATATGGAAATGCGGCAATAATAAAAATCTAGAAACTTTCGTTTGAATCATTTCTCTTTCTATTAATATGGTATTATGTTCACAAAGGGAAAAACAATCTGATTAAAATTAGATCCTCGGGTAGCGATCTATGTGAGCGGATCAAAGGATCTTATTTTAATCAGATTGGGGGAAACAAAGCTTGAATGTCCATGTACATTTTATATCGGTAAGCGATTCAGATTCTGACATTTTCACTGCGACTCTGAATAAAAGTAATAAGAAAAAATGCGTTTTCAAACACACAAAAAAGGGATGTCATCACTGAGTTGCACGAAACTAGACTGTCTGTGAAAACCATAAGGAGATGGATAGGGCATTCCCTCTAGCAATAAAATGTATTCCCACTATATTTCAGGTTCAATTTCACAGTTTATATTATTTTTACAGAATTGTAAAGCGTCCTTGGAATCTATGCTTCCGTATCAATTATAAATTTATACATGTTTATAATGTATAAAATTTATGCATGATCAACAGCATGCCCCAAACGAGCTTAAACAGATGCAAATTCGTTTTTTAAGGGGTGTGTGTGTCACACGACAATATGCTTTTTGTGTTTATTTCGTATAAGTTTGGAGTGGTGGTCTAAATGAAGGAGATATCGAACAGTATTCAATCTCAAAGTTAATAAAACAATACAAAATAAGAGCAGAGCAATCTCGAACCCCCGAAACATCAGAGTTGGGATCTAAATTTAAAATCACTCGTACAGAATTAAGATTTAATTTAATAAAATTCCGATACTTTTTACCACAACATGAAAATTTGATAATTTCCTTTAATTCATTACTGCATTACTGCAGAACTGTGGCTCTCCGAAAAAATAAATTGACAGACCTGTGACCTACAGTGCCACCTTTAGAAGAAATTGTATATCTATTGCGCATAAAAAGTTACACTTGGTTCTGGATTAATTCTTTCAAATTCTTGTAAAAAGCTAGATTTCAATAATTTCCTTACTATTCTATCAAGTACTCTCGTAGTTGACATCTGCACAAAGCCCGTTGGACTGAATGGACTGAGTATAAACAACGAAATGTTCATGATTTCAATTTCAGGGCTTGGAGGGCTATTGACAACAATTATAAGGAATGTTTTTTTGTGGAAACAGTGAAAAAATATGTTAGGAACACACGGTAGTAATATTTTGAGGTGACAGTTTTAAAAACATGGAGAAATAAATCAAGAAACAGCGCACTATTTTGTGCGCCAAAAATATACATTTTTATAATAAGTGGCACTGTAGCTCTCTGGTCTGTCAACAAATTTTATTTTCGGAGAGCTACAGTTCTGCAGCTATTTTATTTACTGCACACAGTTGGTTTTCTTTGCAGGTATTATTAGCATTTACTCCCAATTAAGCTTTTGATTTCTAAGCACTAAATTTGACTAAGGTATATTCCGTCATTACCTGATCAATACAAAGGGCTCACAGTATGAGGGGTCCGAAGGAAATGCTTACTCCTCTTATAGGCACCTGATCCCATCTCTGGAATTCCGAGGGTTTGGTGAGTTCGTGTACGTGTAATTTGATTTGCATTCTAGTTTTTTTAGGTCAATGACTGGTCGTTGTCTTTACCTTTTTCATTTCACTTGACCAGTAAAAAGCTCCATAGTCATAAAAACTCGTGATAATACATGTGCTGTAAGTCGTTATGATTAAGGGGATGATGGACCTTTAGCTGAAAGAATACCTGTCATTTAATTTTTTTCATATTTTGTATATCTCATATTTAGTATGTCCCACATACCTTAAAGCAGATATATCAATAGGTTTCTAGATTTATTTCTGAGATATTGAGTGACAAATACTATGCCCCACAGTGTCTGAGTGAAGGTTTGATTCTCCGTGTTTCTGGGCCCATTACTCGGTCCATAATGGAAATATTTTCAGCATAGATAAAAATATGTCAGCGAACATGTGTCTTTTAAACTATTTCAGATTATGAATAGGGTTAAAAATTCGAAAAAGCAAGATTCTTTTGTCACATCGCATCTGGCGACGGAAAATTACGTTCTTTGTAAAACAACTTGAACGACAAAAAAAATTAATTTACAAAATATCCTATCATTCAATATTTCAAAAATTACGTCGAAATGCAAGTTCGTCATGTTATTGATTAACTGCAAAAATATCGATTGGTTAAGCTGAGCTCAATATTGTACAGGGCATAGTTAAACAAGACATGAGCATGAGAAAAACGTGTCATGTTTACATTTCTCGAGTACGGGAAAACCCTACTATGACGTCACACATTTGCGAAATAAGCTAAGTAAGACATAACTACAATATATTTCCGTTAACAACATATTTTTTTATATTATTTTAAAAATATTTCTTGTGTAAATAAAATAAATAAAATATCCCACCATGTACTGATCATGACCCGTTTTTATTATATTATACTACCCATGTTTTACCTTGTACAGTCTTACTGTACTAAGATCCACTATGACGTCAGCGACTCGTTGGACGCGCAGTGTAGGGAAACAGAAGAGTGGATCAATCTATTCCGTAATTTGAAACTATTTGCAAGAAAGATTGAATGTTTTTCGTTATTTTTATACAAGATGGTGAACTCAAACAAACAGTAATTTTTTTTACAAATACTGTGGTTTTAATCTGGTTTAAATTTGTACATATTGTATTAGAGATTATGACGTAATTAAACTGAGTCACGTGACCATACATCCTTCGTCCCCTTAAATCACAAAACAAAAAATGTTACACTTTGCCATACGTTAATATTCGCTACAAGAGCAATACATTTTTTTTTATTTCATACTAAGGGAAAGTCTTTTTTTTCAATTCCTTGGGGATGTTTGGGTCGGAGGTGGGGTGGGGGCGGGGGTTAAATTTACAGTCTGAATGACATTATATCTTTATCTAAAACATACTTCCAGGAAGTATTAATTTATCTAGATAAATTTTGCAGTCCACACAGAGAAAAAAAGTCTTTGTCATACTTGATAAAATTAGAAAACTTGGAATTAACTAAAAAAAATTCCTCGTTGAATATTCCTTTACAGATTTGCCGGGGTTACAAGTATGTGCATTGAAGAAGCTGAAAAAAGTTGATTATACTGTTACAAAAAATAAATAAAACCGAGCGAGTATGTAGAATATTTGCCAGATGATTGCGCGAAAATACCAATAGTAAAATGCGCTATTTAATATCAAAGTCGCCTTTGTTTTTTTCAAAACGCTGTGGAAATAAGTTAATGAAAGTTTAATCAGAAGAATCCAGAAATTATGTCTAATAAAGCTCTAATTTTGATAAAACTTGGTGTTTTTACTTAATAAATCAACTGAAATATTTTATTAATCTTCCTTTCAGCAATATTGAATTTTTATGCAACAAATTCATTCCAAACCTTTTATATTCACAAGGAGTAACTAAGCATAAAAAATATATATTATTTTACAGTATTTAAACATGAAAAATGAAGCATCATCTATCCATTTCCATAAATATTTTGAAATCTGAGTAGTATTTTAAAGTCTGGGGACGTTTCAATGAAAAAACATTTTCTAGCCCCCTTATAAAAAGAGTTGTAATTAAGAGCAATTTACAGTTTGACATTGTATTAATACATATATTCAATCACTAGTGAACACGTTTGCAATAAAAGAGGCAAAATTCTCATTTTTATTGAAGTAAGAGGGCGTTAAATGTAGGATGGAATAGAAAGGCAGTGTGTGTAGGTCTTTTCCATGGCCTTATTGTCGTCTTTTGAAAACTTATTGATGAACTAGTGATATTATATGTCCAACTGCAGATTTTTGGAAACTCTCGGATTCAGATTGCTGGAATCTGCAAGCAATAAATTCTATTCTAAGATCAAATGCTAGTAATTGCGGTGGGGGCATTTGCTGTCAAAACATGTGGCACCGTTTACGGTACTTATCGCTCCATAATTTGGAGGTCTTGGATTTGAATCTCCGTCCCGTTTCTCAGCAGGCGTTGGTATGATAAAGATCCCTCACTGCTCAATGCCCTTGAGTGCCGAGTAAAGGTCAAATTTTGAAGCCCTTCGTCAGTATACATCTCTACATGAGTGAAAAATTTTTGAATGGGACGTAAAACGAAGTACTATCAATCAATCTAAGCTGTGTGGCTTTTTTCTCGCATAATTTTGATGACATCAAAATGAAATTAAACATTTATCTAAACAAATATGGATTCTTCGTCATCCCCCTTCTACCGACGTTTTATAAAAAATAATTTTTGTAACGTTATTATAATTTCGTTAGTTTTCCAAGTTTAGTTGAAATTGTAACAATCCGTAAGATGTCCTTTTCTCAACATTCCAATTTTTGTTACCATGGCAAAACTTTTCATTGAAATTAAAGGAGTAAATAAAGAATTGTGTATATATTTGTTTTCTATATGTATACTAAATTTTATTGAAATCAATTAAAAACTGTGAGAGTGTAAGCGATTTGAAAATTGCCTACTACAATATGGACAGCTTTAATGCCACAAGGCTTTTCCATGCTAACGGATGACGGACATTACGTAATTGTTAAACCCTCTCTTTCAAATAAAATTGACCAGTATAACTTAAAACTAATTGACAATATGCTTTGTTTTAATAGTATCACTAAATCTTCTGTAGAAGTGTTTTGTGTAAGTTTGTTTGTATTTCTGGGAAGGAAGAGGGAGAAAAACACATATTTTGGCATTAATGGGTCTTATTTGTTGCCATGGCAACCGCAATGTCATTTTACTCTACGTTATTAAATACAGAAAATATAAAGGTTGCTTTATGTAAAATTCACTAAAAAATGTCTAAATTTCTATTCAAAAATTTTAAGTCAATCTTGTTGTAAAAACGAAAAATCTCTGGTAGTTAAAGGGTTAACAGACAAAGAGAAAAAGCATTATTTTATCTTTTGTTGGAGTCTAATGAAAGTAAAAACTTTCAATATTTCAATGTGAGTTGAATATGCTTCAATATGAGCATAAAATTATCTGAGTTGAAGGCTACTTTAACATATGAAACAAAAACTGTTTTGATGGTAGATTCTGGGCTTTTTTACAATTGTAATCAAGGTAATTTACAAATACTGTAGAATCAATTTAATTCGTGGGGTCAATGTTCGTAGGTAAGAAACATTTCACCTGTTCGTGTTAACAAAATGTTGTGGATTACTCGTAAATAGTTCAGTTAGTTCACTCAGTGATGGTTCAGTGAATTAATATGATAACAAAATAAACATTCGTGGAAATGCAAATTCGTGGGTTAGGGTGACGGAGGAAATCCACGAACATTGGTCCCCCACGAACAATGATGATTCCATAGATTATCAAAAAATCGGACACTGGGAACTTGTTTGCTATAAATTTTTGTCAATCTTGACTGTCCGTTTTTAGAGTAGGATAGCCCCCACAACTATCTTTACCCCCCGGAAAATGCACTCAAGAGGTTTAGACTAAAATTAATAAACAATTTTTTCCTTCGATAGAGTCACTGAGGACTGCATTCTTTTAAAAAATATAAACACTGTGCACAACAATATATCAAAACATTGATTCTCTTGTCCTGGCGTGTCCTTGTTGTTCTTTTTTTCTCCGTTCAATGAAACGAAGTAGATGTGTTTTGTTCTCTATCAGGAGGGTTGTTGACACTTCTGACCTGAAATTCTATTGACCCATGTTGTCGTACCTCAGAAGCTGAATAAATACTGATTGTGTTCTCTGAAGGTCCTGTCTCTGCTGGTAAATCGAAAGTTTTGCAAAAATTTTTGATATCATTTGCTGCTGTCGAGTTTGTTTCGCATGAATAACAATCCTGACTGCTATCAGAGAAAATAATATCTGTAAAGTATATGTTGTCCTGCAGCTGGCAAGGAGTGATATTTTTCAATAAGCCACGTGGCTGTATGGTTTTCTCACAGGGTTTGATTCCAATAACTAAAATGGGTTTTCCTATGAAAAAAAAAGTAATTTTTGTTTGAAAAAGTAAACGATAAGATAAAACAAGAGAATACGAACATTTTTCAATTCACTAAAAATAATCCTCATGGGTCATGAATCATACACTTTTTTGATGACACACGTACTTCAATACTGTACACTTAGAAAATAGTTCATTTAGCATTCAAACTTAAAGTTCTAAACGTAACATACATGTTCAATATTGATGTATGATCTTTTCTGCTGACTATTAAAAGAAAGCTAAAAAGATTCAAGAATTTCAATGGAAATGCTTGCATAACATATTATACAATGAAGAAAAAAGTAAGCAAAATGGGTTTATCAAATGGTAAATGTTTTTTCTTTAAATCAAATATAGAGAGTCAGAAACATCTATTTTATGAATGTATACATATCAAACCACTTCTGGAAGTGGTAAAAAAATATAATTTTAATAATATCTGTATTGAATCCAATCAAAGTCGATGTATGTATTGTTTTATTGGGATTCGCTGAAGAACCCAAAAATGCTCGAATTTGTATTAACACCTTGATTTATACATAGAAGTGGAAAACAAGAAACAGCATCAAGTATGAAAATAACAAGAGGCCCATGAGACTTATAGGTCACCTGAGCATCATGCAACAACTTTACAATGATTGACATTGGTTCATGTTTTAAACTAGACACCATGGCATTCACAATTTTGAAAAAGACATCATAACTATACACTTAGCATGTCTAGTTTGGTTACTTAATACCCACAGACAGAGTAGGGGAACAAAAAATGCATTTCGACTAATCAGTAATATTCAGCAATAATCAATATAGTGCACACTACCATACATGAACCCCTGACCCTTGGTCCACATATTTCACAATTTTGGAAAAGGCACCCTTGCTTATCAAAAATATTTTATTAATACAAAGTAGAAGGTTTCCATCAATTAATTCATTTTCAGTATATAAGTAGAGCCCCCCTCTATAGTAGCCCTGAACCAGGGGCGTTGAAATTCACAATTCAGGAAGAATGGCCCTTGCTCATCATAGCTATATAGGTAGGCATCTGCTTAATCCCCAGGAGCAGAGAAGAAGATTTTCAAACAATTTCTGCATTTTCTCTATATAACCAATAGAGCCCCGCCCTAACAATAGAACCCCTGACCCTGGGGCCATAAAATTCACAAAGGTATTCTTCCTCATCAAGACTATGTACTTATTGAGTTTATTTAATACCCAGGAACAGAGAAGAAGATTTTTTAAGAAATAATGCATTTTCAGTATACATGTATAATCAATAGAGCCCGACCCTAACACCAGAACATATGACCCTGGGGCCATATAATTCACAATTTTGGAAGAGGCATTCTCCCTCATCATAACTATATACTTTGTTAATTTATTTAATACTCAGGAGTAGAGAAGAAGATTTTCAAAGAATAAATGTACTTTCACTATATAATCAATAGAGCCCCACCCTAACACCAGAACCCCTGACCCTGGGGCAATAATAATTCAGAATTATGGAAGAAGCATTCTTGCTCATCATAACTATATCTTTTGTTAATCTATTTAATACACAGGAGTAAAGAAGGAGATTTTCAAAGAATTAATGTACTTTCACTATATAATTAATAGAGCCCCACCCTAACACCAGAACCCCTGACCCTGGGGCCATATAATTCAGAATTTTGGAAGAAGCATTCTTGCTCATCATAACTATATACTTAGTTACTTCGTTAAAAACCAAGCAGCAGAGAAGAAGATTTTCAAACAACTTCTGCATTTTCGCTATATAATCAATAGAACCCAACCCTAACACCAGAACCCTTCATCCTGGGCCATAAAATTCACAATTTTGGAAGAGAGAAGAAGATTTGCAAACAAATTCTGCATTTTTTCTATATAATCAATACAGCCCCCCCCCCCTTACACTAGAACTCCTGACCCTGGGGCCATGAAATTCACAATTTTGCAAAAGGCATTCTTTCTCATCATTATTATGTCTTTTGTTAGTTTATTTAATACCCAGGAGCAGAGAAGAAGATTTTTAAAGAAATAATGCATTTTCACTATATAATCAACAGAGCCCCTCCCTAACACCAGAACCCCTGACCCTGGGGCCATATAATTCACAATTTTCGAAGAAGCATTCTTACTCATCATAACTATATACTTAGTTAATTTGTTGAATACCAATTAGGAGCAGAGAAGAAGATTTTCAAACAATTTCTGCATTTTCTCTATATAATCAATAGAGCCCCCCTCTCCTTACACTAGAACCCCTGACCCTGGGGCCATGAAATTCACAATTTTGCAAAGGGCATTCTTTTCTCATCATAATTATGTCTTTAGTTAGTTTACTTAATACCCGGGAGCAGTGAAGAAGATTTTTCAAGAATTAATGTACTTTCACTATATAATCAACAGAGCCCCTCCCTAACACCAAAACCCCTGACCCTGGGGCCATATAATTCACAATTTTGGAAGAAGCATTCTTGCTCATCATAACTATATACTTAGTTAATTCTTTGAATATCCAGGAGCAGAGAAGATTTTCAAACAAATTCTGCATTTTCTCTGTATAATCAATAGATCCCCCCCTCACACTAGAACCCTGACCCTGGGGCCATAATATTCACAATTTTGCAAAAGGCATTCTTTCACATCATAATTATGTCTTTAATTAGTTTATTTAATACCCAGGAGCAGAGATGAAGATTTTTAAAGAAATAATGCATTTTCATTATATAATCAATAGAGCCCCGCCCTAGCACTACAACCCCTGACCCTGGGGCCATGAACTTCACAAGTTTGGTAGAGGACTCAATGGTCATTACATTCATGCTAACAGTTTGACTGCTTGATGTCCAGGAGTAAAGAAGAAGATTTTTAAAGGTTGCGCTAATTTTAGTGGTTTTGGCCCCACCCCACAAGCCCCAGGGGGGCAGGGACCATGAAATTCACAATTTTTGTTCCCCTTCACCTATAGATGCTTTGTATAAAATTTGGTGGAAATCGGTTTAGTGGTTGAAGAGAAGAAGCTGAAAATGTTCAAATGTTAACACACGACGCACGACGAACGACGCACGACGACGGACAAAAACGGATAGCAATAGATCACCTGAGTTTACTCAGGTGAATTAAAAATATTACTTCTTCAATATTCTTGAATGAATTCAAGAAAGAAATGAAATCAAGCTTTCAACTCTTAAGAACTCATAAGAAATGATAAGAGTAACTTCAACAGAAATTTAAAATAAACCTTAGATATGCTTACAGACTTCGATTAACTGTTACATGTTTTCCTCAGTACAGATTTAAATAACAATACAATGATCTTTTCAAAGTAATATATATATATATATATATATATATATATATATATATATATATATATATATATATATATATATATATATATATATATATATATATTTTTTTTTTTTTTGATTTACTATGTGTATTAGATGTAAAATTATGTGTAACCATGGTAACTGTATTTAAATAATAAAGCACCCTGCGTGGTGCTGTAGGGCATATTATTATGTCAATGTATTGTTATAGAGGGAGCTTAATCAGGGCCTCATCCATGGCAGCTGCCTTACTTATCAGCTATTCATTGTTATAAGTCTGGGAAATAAATGAAGAAAAAAAGAAAGCTAAAAGGTTAAAAAATGTAGGATATTCCGAAATGAATTCCATTGATATAGGTTAAATTTGTAATTTATTTTTTAATTGAGATAATGGTTTCGTTCTGTCGGTTATACAGTTAAGCCAAATGGCAAAGGCCATCAGAAGATCTGATCAGGAGTTAATTATACTTTTATCCACTGGCTCTGAGTGGGATAGCTCTATTATCAATAGTTCTTGGGAAGGGTTTGATGAAAGAGCTATCTTACTCACAGCCAGTGGATAAGCGTTCAATTATACTCATGTATACAATAATTTATAATGGGTGGATTTACCTGATATTATATGAGGCTTCATAGGCAAGATAAATATTATAAATGTTTTGAATAAAGTAGAAAAATCTTAAAACCAGGTAGGTATCTACTTTCAAAATTTTCTGTCAAAGTGATATTATTTTTATTTGAATACCTGGAGTAAGTAATAAGCTAAGTCAATCACTTATAAAAGACATATCTTTGCAGGTTAACTTTCATACAACTTGTCTTAGAGCTTATACTTTTAAAAAATTCTTTAACATCCAAAGAAACACGAAGAAGTGTGATATCGTATTTACATGTAATTTAGCTGTGTACTAATATGAATCAATTTTTTTTTAAACTAGTGAAAATCAAAAATTTTACCTGCCAAGAGAATATTTGAAATTTTTGTTGGAAAACATCAACAAATTGATGTTGAATCTGTCTACGTCCTTCAGAAAAGAATCTCAAAATATCTATGTTTCTAATAGTTATCAAAACCTAAACTGTTTATATCCATTTTTTCTTAAAAGTAATATGTTTACGATATCGATGCGACCTTTATGTCGGGTGCAGATATTTCTGTTATAATTTAGATCGAGCTCGTCAAACTGCACGTGACCTTCGGCGTGTCTAAACTCTGACGTCACATGACGTCGTATGTAAGTTACATAACCAAAAAGAAGCCTGAACATAGCCTGGTCCCCTGCCTCATCCTCGCCAAGGCAGGTGCCAGGTGGATTACATTCTATGCTTTCCTTTGATTGGTCAGAACAATGCGCGCTAAATCATGGGTTTTTGAGCATTTATCGTCAACCACGGACATAGATATCGACGTAACAATGACACATTACATCGACGGCGTAGAATATTACGACGTCATAATGAACTTCTTCACTGGAAGCGTAGCTAAATTCGACGTCACAATTGGCTAAGATTCAGGGCAGATTCGCCCTAAATCCATTGTACTCCTCCTGGCCCTAGTGACGCGGAGTATACGAAGCATAACAGGGACAGGGAACCAGGCTAGCCTGAACAGTGCTGAAAGTAAGTGAAGAACGTTACGTTTACCATTTATCATAAACATTCACCCATTATCATAAAAATTCACCCATTTAATCAGGACGTTTTAAATTTTAGTTGAACTTTTTCATTGTGGGTTCAGAGTCACTGAGATAAAAAGAATGAATGTGCAGTAGTCCGAATTTTCTCTTCGCCAAGGCGTTGCTTAAGAGCTGGCGGTGATGAGCTTCGCTTTGATGCGCTCGCTATAAAGAATTATATCTAAGGTTAACAAAAAACATTTTATCATGGTTGACCAGATAAATTTTAAAAAACAGTTTTTTGAACAAGTTAACCCTCATTTCTGAAATATCATTTTTTATTATTCATTGCAAAAATTAAAAAAAGGTATTTTTAAAAAGATAGAATAAGCTTAGATTAAAGCAAAATATATGTCAAGGTAGTTTGTTTTAAAAATTGATAAAAAGTTTTACATCCATGAAGGCAATTGAGAATTTTGTTTCTAAGTATGTACCCCGGTACTTAATGACATATAAATCCTACTGACAAAGTGTAAATTAATGATTTCCGAAAATTATGTATTTTAAATGCTTTGTATGCACAATGACACTATAATACACATGATACAGTGTACATTATTTTCAATTATCGGAAATGATTTTATTTCATCCTACAATTGATAATCTGGAGTATATATTGGTTTGTAAGAATAAAACCGGATTCGGTAAAAGCATGCACCTTCTTTTAGTTTGTTTTAATATAATTCACGAATGACAAGGCAATCAAGATAATGAAACAGTGTTTAAGCAGTAATTAAAACCACAAAAATAAAAAGTTAGTACCTTATGAGCAAACTAAATACGAGATCCATAATCAAGCCATACTGGTAATTATCCAAAATTAGCTTTAAAACACTTAAATATTTATGGGTTTTTTTTTTTCAAATGAATTGTAAATCAATTAAGTTTTACTGTAGTTTAAATAGCATATACTAACAATTTACTTTTTCCAAATAATTGATTACAAAATTTTTAGAGAGAAATCGGTAAATAGGTTACAAAATGTCATTCCAAGTATTTCTTCTCTAAGCATTCGGTGCCGGTGTAACGTTGAATATTGACCCCAGTTGAAAATTGACCCGGGGTTCATTTTTCAATGTTGAATATTGAACCAGGGGTGTTTTTTCTCCGTTGAAAATTGAGACCAAAAGTCGTTGAATTTATACCCGAGGTCATTTTTCAACAGCTTGATATTTTTATTTAACCCAGATGACCTCAACAAGTTGAAAATTGACCCTGTTGAATAATGACCCCATCTCAGAGTTTGAACAATTTTGAACTGGGAATTTATTTTACGGGATTTATTAGTATTTCTTTATTTATATTTCGGTTTCATTTTTCCCTTTTCAAGAATAATAGAAATAAACCTATCATCCCGTGTATATATGAACATTTTGATCAGTACACGATTCCAGTTACAGGTAAACTTCGGTATCTCGACATCGGATATGTCGACAACCTGGGATATGTCGACGTCCCCCCGCGGTCCCGCCATTATTTACTATATAAATGATTTGCAAAAACTCTGATATGTCGACCTCGGTAATGTCGACTACCCCACTTATCTCGACGTATTTCACAGTCCCAAGAGCAGAATTTACCTGGTGTATGTCGACATCGGGGCAATTTTCTCTCTATTTAACCTAATTGTTTGTCAGCTGGTCGCTCGTCACGCACGGACGACTCCATGTATCTCGACGTCGTCAGAAATTCACACCTTTCACACCCATGTTTCGACTACATACTGCTCTGTAGAAATGTGTTTGTAGAGGAATCCCAAGCCCCCTCGGCGTTTCTAATACATTTTACGTTAATTTTTTAATGTTCAGCTTGGGTATAATTGTCATTGATAAATATTCCCGATTCTGCGTAAATGTAAAACCGTTTATTTTGTCGAAATCTGACAAAACTTAAAACATGTTATTAAAAAAGTAACTGAATAACAATGAACAATTTACACATTGAATTCAAATTAACTTAAGAAATTCTGGTAAAAATGCATTCAACAGGAATCAATCAAATCTACGACATGCACGACTATTGCAGGGGCGTAGTATCCGGGGGGCCCACTTTTTTTCCCAACCTTACTTACACTATAGGAAATGTTAATTCAAAGCCTGTTTGGCCCCTCCACTCGACTTCGGGCAACTATTATTACACATTGAATTCAAATTAACTTAAGAAATTCTGGTAAAAATGCATTCAACAGGAATCAATCAAATCTACGACATGCACGACTATTGCATCAACCGTAATATGGATGCATATGTAACATCATTAAGCTTGTTCATTGCGCAATTCCATTTAAATTTGGTTTGAAAATGAAAGGAGAATCAATGATTAATGATTATGAAATAAAAAAGACGTGAAATGAAATTATTTTAAAAATATACGCATTAATGCATTAATTTTTTCCGTATCTCGGAAGTCGACATTGTACCGTTCCGGTGTCGAGTTTATAGAGCGCCTTTTGTGTCCTGTTTTGTCAGAGCCAGTGGCACGCAGATCGAATGCTGGATGGAAAACGGATTTTAGTAAAATGAGATTTCGATTAAAAAAAAAAAAAGAATTTCATAAATAATATTTGTGAATAACTTCTTAGATTTTCTAATAAATATAGAGGGATAGCTGAAACAAACGAGCTACAATCTAATGAAGACATATGTAGGTACCTGTAGTTACACGTCTGTTCAGTTTAGGTCTATGGTTTTACTATGCAGTAAAGTTAAGGACGTCGAGTCTCAACTCTGATATCTCGACACCTCTGATATCTCGACATTTTCCGACTGTCCCGTCGATGTCTAGATAACGAAGTTTACCTGTATCTTCAAGCATGACAACTTTATTTTTTTACAATACATGTACTTTCTAAAATTCACATACATAAATAACTACAAAACTATGAATAGGGCATAAAACAAAAATCCTGGAAATCTGGTGTATAGAAAGTGAGCCCTATATAATATTACATTGATCAGGTGGGGTGAGCATTACATTCAGTCAAATTCAGTATAAGAATTAACAAAATTAAAAGCCTAAAAATTAGACTGAAACACATCGGTCAAAATAAAAATGATAGGTTATATTTGTGAAAAGATCAATATAGCGACCATAACATAGAAGTAATGCTGACTTGATTGATTTGTGAAATCAACTTATTTATCATACCTCTACTGATTTTTTACTATATAAAAGTAAATCGATATATTTTGCTGATTTCCTGAAAATCACCGTGAATAAACCGATTCCCTGCAAACAGACTGATTCCCTACCAAAAAAGTACGTTTTTTTGATGAACTGATACACATATTCGGAACACTTAGCATTTTCTTTCAACTTACGACAAACTTAAAAATGTTCCGAGTAAACTCATGCATATTCATTAATGAATCGAAATACAAGCGCAAGCGCCTCGGGAAATAGACTTGCTCTTGGGGAACTGGAATCTTGCTGACTCCCTCAACGATATACGTTAACTGTATACTGTCAGTAGCCTGCCTCGGCCTAAAAATCGATCGTTTTCGGAGCATAATCTTGAGAATGAGAACTAGAATTTGAGTCTGCGATGGACTTAAAGCAACACTTACCACCATCTTTGATTTCAACATTTAAAAAAACGCCATCAATGCAATTTTTGTTTTATCTAAACAACTAAAAAGCGCATTCTTCTTCAAAGAAACAGAGAGAGAGAGAAAAAGAGAGAGAAAGATGGCGGGGGTATGGTGTCAAAACCCTCTGAAAAATTGGGAGGAAAAACATAAACAAAATAAATAAACGAAACGAAACAAAGAAACAAGCAAGCAAAATGTAGAAAGGGAAAATAGCCAATGTTGAAAACCAAACATTCTCTGCTCCAAACCATGTTTCTCTAAATGGATAGAAGGGCCGCATCAAAAATTCCTCACAAACTATCCTGTCTTTCCCCGATTTGGGGAGGGAGGTTCAATGTTATATTTGGCAACTTTATTACAAAAATTAAATAACGCTGAAAGTCAGGGTTGTTTATGTAAAGCAAACATTTTTGATTAAAAAAAACTACAAAAATGAAGAAAACAGCCAAGTCACAAATACACAAAAAAAAACAACACATTCTTCGAATATATATGGTGCTAATCCCCAAAAGGGGACATCACCCCCTTTTACATCCTCTACTCAACAAAATGAATATGTCTTGGACTTTTTGATTAACTATGCATGAAAGATAACTTAACCTTTTATTTTGAAAAAAATCCTTTTTTCAAGTTGGACATAACAAATTATTAATGTTGTGTATAACTAAATAAGCATTAATACGTTCGTTCTTCATGTGTTAAATTCTCACCATATCCCAAATATATGTCTTACGAATTTTAAAATAACTTCGAATATGTCCTATCCCTAACAAAAAAATACTATAGTTAACTATTGTTTACTATAGTTAACTATAGTTATAACTTTGACACTTTGAAAACTTTGATTTACTATAGTGATAACTTTGACACTTTGAAAACCTTTGACGAAAACTTTGACACTTTGAAAAACTTTGGCGAAAACTTTGACACTTTAAAAAAGTTTTCGAAAACTTTGATACTTTCAAAAAATTTATCTAAAACTTTGACACTTTGAATAAAAAACTTTATCAAAAACTTTGATACTTTGAAAAACTTTATCGAAAACTTGGATAATCTAATACTTTGAAAAACTTTATCGAAAACTTTAAAACTTTGAAAAAACTTTATCGAAAACTTTTAAACTTTGAAAAAGTTTATCGAAAACTTTGCCGCTTTGAAAAACTTTGGCGAAAACTTTGACACTTTGAAAACCTTTGACGAAAACTTTGACACTTTGAAAAACTTTGGCGAAAACTTTGACACTTTAAAAAAGTTTTCGAAAACTTTGATACTTTCAAAAAATTTATCTAAAACTTTGACACTTTGAATAAAAAACTTTATCAAAAACTTTGATACTTTGAAAAACTTTATCGAAAACTTGGATAATCTAATACTTTGAAAAACTTTATCGAAAACTTTAAAACTTTGAAAAAACTTTATCGAAAACTTTTAAACTTTGAAAAAGTTTATCGAAACTTTGCCGCTTTGAAAAACTTTGGCGAAAACTTTGACACTTTGAAAAACTTTGGCGAAAACTTTGACACTTTGAAAAACTTTGGCGAAAACTTTGACACTTTGAAAAACTTTGACGAAAACTTTGACACTTTGATTTACTATAGTTAACTATAGTATTTTTTTGTTAGGGATGACATGAATGCCCTGCAGTTGAAAAACTCTCATCATTATGTATCAGCAGCATATAACGTTTGACACTAATTTAGGAAGAGTGGGGTCCAAGAAAAAGTCAAGGTCAAAAATGTTGATGCAATTGAATAGCTCTTATCAGTATGTACATTTTATCAACATATAAAGTTTGATAAAAAAATATCTTGAATGGTATCCTTAAAACTGAGTTAAACTCTTATTTAAGAAAAGTGGATTCAAGGTCAAAGGATAGGTCAAAGTAAAACAAATGTTGATGCAGTTGCATAGCTCTAATCAATATCTATCAGCCTATGAAGTTTTATGAAAATATAATGGATAGTTTCTTTGAAACTGAGCTTTGAACAGACCTAAATGTAAAGTGTGACGGAAGGACAGACGGAAGGACAGAAGTACGGAAGACGGACATGACAAACACTATATGCCTCGGCCATATTCATGGTGGGGCATAAAAATAAATGAAGTTTTGATAGCAAGCAAAAAAATATGAATAAACTTTCTGAACTAAATTGTATATTGTGTATATTGTGTAACTATGTTTACTTATATTCAAGATTAACATATACAAATGTACTTCTTTTTAAATAAATATTACACGAAATATTGCGATTTTAAGCTACATGTAACTTTGAAATCTAAGATATTTTTTTTAATTCTGTATTCTAAGAAAATAACTGAATTACTGAATAAAGTGTGCATTGGTGTTGGAAGCAAATTGAAAGTGCAGGAGGGGGGTGGGGGGTAATTGAAAAAGAAAAAAATTAAATCTGAAAAATTTGACAAGAAAAAGAAAATTTGTCTATTGTACAAACTAGTGGTCCAAACTCGAAAATTCTATCTGGAGGGGGGTGGGGGTGTGTTCCTTAGCCCCCCCCCCCCGTCCCGACCCCTATGGATTAAATCACAGTTGTGAAAACCAAGTCATAAATATGTGTTTTTTTGCTGTTGAATTTTGAACCGGTTTCATGATCAAAATTCCACGACCCGGCTCAATTTTCAACGGATTATGGTCTAAATTCAACACATTTGGTCTCACTATTCAACGTTGAAAAATGACCCCCGGGTCAATTTTCAACCCGGGTCAAAATTCAACGTTACACCGGACATAAAGGTAACAGATCTTTCCGATAAGAACTTCATAATCGAAGTCCTTTCTTGCTGTTGGTATAAAAGAACCCTCTCTGCTAAGTAGTCTTGATTGTGAGTAAAGGCTTAAAAGTATTACCTCCCTAACAAAAAAATACTATAGTTAATTATTGTTTACTACAGTTAACTATAGTTATAACTTTGACATTTTGAAAACTTTGTTTTACTATAGTTATTACTTTGATACTTTGAAAAACTTAATTGAAAAATTTGACACTTTAAAAAACTTTGGCAAAAACTTTAACACTTTGAAAAACTTTATCGAAAACTTTGAAACTTTGTCAAACGTTATCAAAAACTTTGGCACTTTGATAAAGTTTGGTGAAAACTTTGTCACTTTAAAAAACTTTGGCGAAAACTTTGACACTTTGAAAAATTTTATCAAAAACTTTGGCACTTTGAATAAATTTATCAAAAACTTTGACACTTTGAAAATTTGGTGAAAACTTCTTCACGTTAAAAAACTTTGGCGAAAACTTTGACACTTTGAAAACTTTATAAAAACTTTGACACTTTGAAAAACTTTGGCAAAAACTTTTACACTTTGAAAAACTTTGGCGAAAACTTTGACACGTTGATTTGCTATAGTTAAATATAGTAGACTATAGTTAATTATGGGTTTTTTTTAGGGTTCCCTGATATTGGATGATTTCTAGTCACATCAAATATTCATTTAATCAGCCATAACTTTAAATTTGAGAAAAAATATAGATTTTAGGTACACTTTGCAGAAAGCTTACTGAACAGCAGGAAATCCGAATTGAACTTTACAATTCAATGAAAAGAAAATGCAAGTACATAACTATTGATCCATAGAACAAAAAAAGTAATATATCAAAATACAATACTCGCTGTAAGAAGGATATGGAGATAACGAACAGTATTCAATCTCAAAGTCCATAAAACAATACAAAATAAAAGCAGAGCAACCACGGACCTCCGAAACATCAGAGGTGGGATCAGGTGCCATGGAAGAGTGAGCATCCCCTGCTGTCCGGTGTAACGACGAAAAAAGACCCCCGTAGAATATTGACCAGGGGGTCATATTTCTACGTAGAAAAATGACCCAGGGTCAATATTCTACGACAAGTGGGGTCATTTTTCAACCGTAGAAAACCATTCCACACCAGTAATTCTACGACTACATACACGTTGAAAAATGACCCCCATAGATATTTGACCCCCTCCATTTTTATAAAATAAAACCTTACATCTGTGTCTTCTGATATTTTTTTTCCTACTTTCAAACTTTCAACATATTTGATAGCATAACTTAAAAAAGGCATTGTAATCGATGTACCTGGTATGGAGGGTTTTTTGCTTGCAGAATCCCAATGAATAATACTAGTTATTTATTGAGGAGCATAAAAAATTTATGACTGTATTTTGCGGGTTTTTTTTTCTCATCCAAAGATTTTGTTCCGAAACTGGTATGATGCGTATGTTTCTGACAACCATAAGCTGGTATGGAGGCCTCCGAATTTAGCACTTTTAATCATTTGAATTCAATTTTGAAAATGTTTACAAAAGCAAAAAAGATCGCATAGAAGTTAAAAAAGCAACGCAAAATCACTATATAAATTCAATTCTCTTTGCTCTCACATTTAATTGACATATGACTGAATGCATTTTGCGTTAAAATACATACTTTTTAATATATACAGGAATTCGAGATATCACGAACGTTCTGATAATGATACATGTATTAAAAAAAATCCCCCAAAACGGGCAAATATTTACATCTGATTAAATAATAGTTCAACTTTCACAGATATCTATAAATTCCTTAAAAAAACTTCCTTTTTCAACGCTTTTAGCCCAGAGACACCTGACAGTTGGTTGCAGTAAACCCCCTCTTTCTTCTGAGATTTTCTTAGACACTTACTTTGCAAATAAAAATGAATTTTTAGTCTATCATGCCATTACTCCGATATCTAATGTCATTTTCCATTTCTGTTACATGTAATTTTTTAAATTTTAGAAATTATCTTTTTACGGTAGATAAAAAATACCAATATACAAATTCTTGTTAATACACATAGTGTCCTATTTCGAGGAAGATATTTAATTTGAATACAGAATTAGCAATTATGCAAAAGACAGATCAGTGAGATTGTTGCTTTAGAAGCCTCTCATAAATTACGGTGCACCCATTCATGAGAATTTGCTACAGATTGATTGGATGGTCAATGTTTCGAGTCCCGGTCGCGACTGTCTTATGTCGATAAAAACTACATAGCAACTTCATCTTTCCAAAGCGTTTAGCACTCTGAAGTGATTTTTTTTTTGGGGGGGGGGGGCTTTGGATGAGACGTGAAATTAATAAAAACACATACTTTATTATGGTTGACCTGATAAATTTCACAAACCAGCCTTTTGAAAACTTATACACCCCCATTCTTGGAATATCTTTTTTTTCAATTATTCTTTGCAAACTTAAAAAAACCCTAAAATTAAAAAATATTATATAGCCTTAAAATTGGTAAAAATTAATCTCAAGTTGGATCCTATGGATAAAGTGTTAATTCCCGTAAATAATGTACTAGTATATTAAATGCTATCTAAATACAATAACACTATGATAAACAAATGTATACTTGCTCAATAATTTTCAGCCAACCAAAGAGATTTTATTTCAATTGACAAGTGATACTTGTAACCAGAATTTAATTGGTATTTAAAATTAAAACCAGATCAGAAAAAGTATGGACTTTCCTTAAGCTTAAAAGCTTACAGAAATGATTACTTCATATCATAAGCTTACCAGTATGCATTCGCCTAACATGAATATTTCTACCAAAACGAAGTTTTTTGCAGCAAAAATTGACAAGAGGGTCATTATTCTACGGGGTCAATTTTCTACAACGCACATGGAGAAAAACGACCCCAAGACAATAATTTCTTCAGAAAAGGGGGTCATTTTTCTTAGTAGAATATTGACCAGGGGGTCAAATTTTTACGTAGAAAAATGACCCCCAGTCAATATTCTATGGGGGTCATTTTTCGTCGTTACACCGGTCACACCCGCCGTCTGCTCCTTGTCATGATCAGATATAACGGGAAAATCCGTCGTCAATTCAGTGTATAAATAATGAACTAACAATTAGAATAAAAAACGTCAGTCAGCATTTGACCCAATGATAAATTGTATTTGCTGACAAGGTCATTGTATCGACCATAGAACTTACGAAATGATGACTTTAAACGAGACTGCTGATATTCTTGTTTTATCAACTTGCTTGTCAATAATTTACCTCATTTTAGAAATTGTTCATACGTAGAGCAAGCTCTTGCATATCTAATCAACTGAGATACACTCCGTATGCAGGTGATGAAGGTATATTGCTGCATAAGTAAGGAAAGTTGACGATAGAAAAGTTAAAGTCATCATGTTTATCATAGAGCTTGGTTGTAAAGATCGATAGATGTACAAGAGAAGCGACTCCATAACCAGATACATTTCATGAAATAAAAAAAATCTTTATGCTGCAGAAGACCCAAAACACTTTTTCGTAGTATACCCAAATCTTCCAGTGAGAGAAAACAAGTTTTAAAAAGACAAGCAGGATACACAAACAAAGAAATAGGAAAAAAAGGATTTTCTTGTTTGAATTTTTTTTTGGGGGGTGGGGATGAAAATACCAAAGATTAGGCTATAAATGTGGGCTTTATTTATCGTTTGGGGGCATAATTATGATGATGCTGAAAGTGCATCACACTTTTCTACATTAAGGACATTTGCTGACTTCATCCAATGTGAAAAAGAACAGAATGAAAACTGAACGAGGTATACCTGCACTTCCGCTTTCTTTCAATGGTCTAAGTATGTCTTCTGGTACTCGAGAGTCATGATAACAAAGGAAAACAGAGGGGTTTTGATCCATTCTAACTGCCTCTCTGTCACTTTGCCACTGTATTTCAGCATTTCGTAAATATTTCCCCATAAAATTCTCAAATAGATCTTTACAAACGCTAGGATGCGTTAGTGCTGTAACTAAAATAAAATAAAATAATTTAATTTTACTTGTAACACGTCGTTTGATTGGATAAAAGATTTTATACATTTTGTATATCATAACTTGCCTACATCACAATGATTTACGTCAAAAAACGTATTACTCCGCTTGACGTTACTTTTAAAATTTAATCAATGCGAAGCCTTATTCTGGGGAAAAATTGTCTCATTATCTGCACTGAAATTAAATTATACGGAATTAAGATTATTTTCAACTTATATAATTTGATGTAACATAACTTGGGGCAGTTTACGCTTTATAAACCACGTCGCGGTTACATCGTTAAATATAAGTTGAAATAAGCTTCATTCCTTAAATATACATTTTTTATATTTTTTATGCTTATTTCTTTATTCTTTTTATTACTTATCAGCTGGCTTATTTCAAAAATAACTTGCTTTGGCCGATAGAGAATATAAACAAAAAAATTAGTAAAAAGGCGCATACCATTGATTTTCAAAGACTTGATCTCTTGATTGCCGAGAGCTGAAAAAGAAAACATTTTTAAGCGCTTAAATAATCTGCCATGTGAAAATCAATTTGAAACTTTTCTTATTTTTGGAAATCATATCTGGATTTTCCTGTGCAGTATTGATTTAAGGTGCATTAATTATTTTAAACCGAATATACAAATACGTGAAAATGGGAGGAGAGAGAGAGAGCGAAATGGTCTCTTATAAAATGAAAAGACAACTTAAAGAATCACAATCTAGTTATTTATATACGCTGCAGCTCTCTCGTTGTGTGGTTATTTCTGGTGTAACAACAATGTAAAACCGTTACAGCCTTATTGATTCCATAAATATGCTGAGTAGTTGTATATTGTTTGTCAGGAAGGTGTCAAGAGTAAGCAGTGATACCTTGAATTAAGCAAAGGAATATATAACAGCATTCAGACTCTGATAATCAAAATTTAAATTAAGCTAATTTCTTGTAAATAAATTTGAATTCATTTAATTTTTTGCGCAGGAAGTCCCATGATGGCGATGTCATCACATTTTGTTTCATTTATTCTGCGAAAAAAATGTCATCCTATTAAATTGGCATTGATTGTATGTGCCCCCATTCAAAAAATGATCGAGTTCTATCCCTCCCTGACATAGGTTTCTTTGAATGTACTACTTGTAATCAGTATATTATAAAGTACTTTGGGTATGTAATTGCTTTTAAAATATTTCAGCTGAACAAATTCTCGATTCTCGATTTGTAGTATCTATTGAGAGAAAGCTCAATTTATATATTATTTTATACGTTTTATGTTTTATAACACCAAAGGATTCAAACTGGCATAAATTATAATCAAATTATGATTCATTTTAGAATTTAATGATATCTTTTTAATAAACTACTAGCCTACCTTTCCGTTTTATTTCTTCCGGAGACTTTTTCCCTGTAATAAGGTTACATCTTGAAATTAGAAAATGTAAACATTAATACTTCCTTTAAAAATAAAATATCATTTGCACAATCAACCAGAATCTGTACAATACATTTTTCTTATTTTTCGTGCGTCATGTACCTTAACTTTTAACTTTTCTATTAAAACTTTAAACAAGAGGTCCATGGGCCAAATCGCTCCCGTGATCATGAGTACATCGGTTAGGAAAAGGCAGAAATCAGTTCAGTATTGAACAAATTTACTTAAAAGACTTTAATTTTATACTACTTGAGGATGCCTTCTTATGTTTTACACCGTTATCTTTATTCAATTGCACCGGTGATATGTTGTTGGATATTTTCACGTCCAATGTCTTTTTCAACGTCCACTGTAGTTTATTATTATAATAATATTTGCTTAAAGAGACAATGTGACGCACAAAGAGGAAAATTACCAAGCGTAGATTTGTTGCATGACCCGAGTAAATTTTGTTCAATTCCTAAAAGTATTAACTTAAACCTAAAAATCTATTGGAAAAATAAAAGAAAAAATAATTTCAGTAAACCCCATAACAAAAATATTGCTTAAGCTTCTTTCTCCCTATAGTGCGCATGCGCAGAAAAGTTAAATAAGTTACCATAGTAACCATAGTATCTAATTTAATAGTTTTAACTTATAACTGCAGCAAGTAAACAAAACAACAGTGAGCCTGTAAATTCAGAATACACAACGGAGCCATCATGTCACTCAAATTCTTCTTCACTTATGAGTAAACAAAGCAGTCCCAGAAAGCAGTCACAGGGACAGCTGGGACTGCTTGGTCTGCTTTCTAGAGCAGCCCCACAACAGTCCTACATATAGCGGTCCCAGAGCAGTCCAATAGCAATCTCACAGCAGTCCCATAGCAGTCCAAAAGAAGTCCCGGGAACTGCTTTCTGGGTTTGCTTTGGTGTCAGGTTAGGTCTCGTCAGTACTGTACATGTTCAGTTGAAAGTTATCTTTCTTATGTCATACTGAAGAAAACTGAAGAGGTAGTGTGAGTAACGAGCTCACTAAATGATACCCCCGCGTCCCATATGATTATAATGACAACTTCCCCGTTTTGTTCTTGGAGACCCGAAATAAGTGTCAGATCAAAAAGTAAAATAGGAGGTGCACAATGGCATTATGTATCAAAGAATCTGTGAAAGTATTGTAATATGCATGGGGGTTGGACTTTAAAATTTTGCATATTAATTAATCACAGGCTGATGGTGGAGTGTTTGTAAGTGAAGTAAAGTAGCATCCAGTTGTAAATCTATAAGAAATGTTTTATTGTTGATGTTATTTCATTATCTTATTGTTTACTTGAATTATTGATGCAATACACATTGCACTTCGACATTGTATTAATGTAAACAAATGCTGTTTTTGTGTTACTAGACGATCTAGCGAGATATTGTTGAACAGACAGTAAGGGACAGTGATACTGAGATGTTGTATGTCAGTTTTTCATCATTATCTACCATATTACGACTGTAATTTACTTACTTATTTCAGCATTATCACATGTGTTGTAAATTGGGCGCCTGCCATCTTTCTTACGAAGGAAGTAGTCATGTGACGTAAACATTATTGTTTTACAATTGATACGATCGAAATAACACTGTCCGTGTCTTCTGATATTTATAATTGATACTTAAATGTTATTTTATTGCAGCTATTGCCATTAATTATGTTTTATTTGACGAAATATTTTGGAACTTGAATGTGTAGCGTAATACTTATGTGTTTGCATTATTGTTCGGTATTACTACGCCATGGATTGTGTGTGTCCGTTTTATTACAGATTGTTTGTTGAATTTGTTTTATTATGTATATCGAATAGAATTTATAGCTCCCACTTTACATGTAAAGAGGACATTTTGAGCGATGTTATTTTCTTTGTATTACACAATATGTATGTAAAGTAGTTCTGAGAGGCTCCAGAAAGGACAATTATTCATTGGTTGTTGTGGTCACGTGACCATTTATAGAAGGTTATATATACGAGCAGCGAACGTCAGTTTTAGAAGAACGATCGTAACGATCAGATCGTATTACGTCATCAACATCACTGACTGTAAATATTACTAGCGACTTAGGTATAAGAAAACAATGTAAACTAATACAGATTAAGTAGTATATAATTTCTCCACCGCACGGACACCGCAATCCACTGTATTTAATTAGGCCAGAGATGTTAAGCTAGGATTTTATATACTCATAGATGTACTGACTGTTTTGTTATATTTCATTGAACTTTGAAGTCTTTATTAAATGAAATATTTGAAACGAAAAATGGAACTTGGTTATGATTTACAAGGATGTGAAGTAAATTATCAAGGTTGTTTAAATACATGTGACGGGCTGAGGATGCCCCCTTTTTTTTTATATGTGGACGGATGTCATGAGTAGTCCTGATAAAAATATAATTTATTGAATTTACACGGGATGGAAACATTGTGAGCTGATTGGCATTTGACAGGGTGCCAAGGAAGCTTACAGTATCATATCAAATTTCATTCAGTGCTATAGGAGGAGTTGCGGATAAGAGATTGGTACCCTTCAATATTATAGAAAAAAATGGCAGTGTAAAATAGGAGATTCACAATGTCACTATATAATAAAGGATCTGTGAAAATTTCATTCCGTGGTAAAGGAAGAGTTCCGGATAAGAGATAGGCACCCCAAAGTGTAACAGACAGACGGGTGGACATCCAGATTACTATATACCCTCCCACTTTTCAATTTGGGCGTATAATAAAATCATTCTAAGATGGTAATTTATTTCAGTAAGGGTGTGTAGATATTAAAAAGTGGTTTGGGGATAAATAGGTGCTTACACATGTACTCCAATGCCTATTTTTACGTAGATTGATTGATTGGTTGTATATTGTTTAACGTCCCTCTCGAGAATTTTTCACTCATTTGGAGACGCCACCATTTGCTGGTGGAGAATTTTTACGTAGATAACACTTGCGGATCATCATTATAGATTGGGAGTTATAATTTATTGTGTTATTGTGACACTGCATATAAGTGACATGAAGCGTGATCATGCAGTTTGTATATTCAAGGATTTTTAGTCCCCTACGGGTGAAACAGGAGGGTAGCTATATGTTTCCTCTGAATCTGTCCGTCCGTCCCTCGAGCTCCTTATGTCCGTCAGCTGTCTGTCAGTCTGTACAAATTAGTCTTTTGCACATTTTTTTCTACACGCTTGCAGATATTGAGCTGATTTTTACATGATAGTGTATCTTGATGAGTAACAAATTAACTTTGCATTTCGTTCAGCTTCAATGATTTCTGATGAAATCATGGCATTTTTACTTTTTATATAAAAGGGATTACTATCAGGTTCGTGATATCGATGTTGCAAACGAGCTTAATCGTAAACAGAAAAGAGGATCCCTAGGGGACATGTACTAGTTATGCAATACTCTCAGAATGTTTGTTACTTAATGTTCGTTCATTTGTTTGGTGTCTCTTCGAGAATATTCAGTAATATGGAGACCACTTGCTGATGGGGACTGAAAATTTAGAACTGTACTCGGCACTTATAGTCCTTGAGCAGGGAGGAGCTTTTTACGAATCAGCACGTACTGAGACATGATGTCATCGTTATATGTGGTCTCATCCAAGGGAGTCGTCTCGACGTCCGGCAATTGGATTTAAGATCAATTCTTGTAAAAATCTATAGGCAACGGTAATTTTTGTAAGATAAAAACGTTTGTAAAATTACCCAGGTATGAGCTTAAATTTGCTGTTTTTTATTCGTTTCTACATAACTGTCTAATATATTAAATGTTGATCAAATGTATTTTTCCTTTTTATACATGTCTACATGTCTAAATTTTATGGTCGTCAATTCAGTGTTTTCATGACCTCCCCCCTCCCTTTTTTTTAAAGAAATACAAAAATTTGTCCTGTACACAAAATATTCAAAGCGCTTCACTGAAGTGAGATACGTACACGTCGTTACGTCACTTGTAACTAAAGCTCTATAATGTCGTCAACATTGTGCAGTGTACGCATTGTAAAGAAAATCATAGTCATTCTAGAATATGTGGATTATTTCGGTACAAATTGTTGATTTGTAAGAGGTCTTAAAAAGATCGTTCTATGAAAAAAATATCTCTAGACGAAGAGATCAATTTTCGAGTTTTACAAAATCTGAAGATCATAGTGCTTTCTATTTAAAGCAAACAAATTTAAGAAGAAACTTGTATTTAGCTCACCTGAGCTGAAATTTCAAGTTAACTTTTCTGATCACCTGTTTTCCACCGTCTGTCCGTCCGTCCGTCTGTAAACTTTTCACATTTTCAACTTCCTCTCAAGAACCAGTGGACCAATTTTAACCAAACCTGGTACATAGCATTCTTTGGTGAATAAAAATAATGGTCCTTTCCCCTCCGAGAGGAAATAATTAAGAAAATAAAAAATAAGATGGGATCGTTAATAAATCCTCTTCTCAAGAACCACTGAGCCAAAAAAGCTGAAACTTATGTGAAAGCATCCTAGGGTACTGCAACTTGTAAATTGTTCAAATTATGTCCCCCAAGGTAGGGCTGGACAACAATAAGGAATCCAGTTTGTCATTGAAGTATACGAGGGTTGTCTCAAAATTTCGTAGACTGAGCTCATATCTTTTAAAGAAATTAATGTATCTTTATAAAATTTTCAGGGTGGATAAAGAGTGTTCTTGACAGATAAATTACGGAGTTTTTTCATGGATACTTGAAAACTTTTCGAGTAATAACATTTAAAGTGATATCGTTCTCTTACACCCGGAGCAATCTGCAACGTCAAAAAATACAAATGTCAGCCGTTTAAATTTTTGGAGAAAATATTTCAATTACCAGAATCAAATTCTTAGATTAAACGAAACGGTTATAGTTATAAATGTAAAATATCTTAATTACTATAATATGATCAATTATTAAAATATGTAAACAAAGTATATGCATGTATATGTATGAAATAATAATAATCTGAAAACGTTATATTTCTACGGTCTTTTCGTCTGTTTTCTCTAATGGAATTGCACAATGGAATCTTGCTAATTTCTTAGCTTGTCTTTTATTTTAGTTACTATTTATTCACATATACATAGAGAAACCGCTTTAGTCATTTTAAATGCTAAGGATGAGAAGAAGTTTCCTAATATACCAAACATTTATAACTGGTAAATTTCTGAAAGAGTTAATTCAGGATCAAAATACTTGATCATGGTCCTGTGCGCCGCCTGGGCCAACACAGCCGCCATTTTTCACAAATTCGGATTTCAACCCCATGTATATAAAACGGTGTAAAATTCATATTTGTCAAAGTATAAACACCAAAATTTGAGGAAATATAGTTAATTACCCAATATTAAGAATTTACATATCCATTAAAAAATGCGGGGTAGTAATTACTTCTCCGTAGGATTTTAAATATAATATACCAAATTTTAACTGCAACTTTTGGGTATTGCGCCGCCTTCCTACACCAGACAATGAAATGTGTCTTTTAAATTGGAATAATTTGTGTAGTTACTCCATATTTATCCATAAAATTGTTAGATAATGTTGGTTTAATCTATGTACGAAGTTTCATTACTGTATGACATAGGGTTCCTACAAAACAACGCTTGTCTACGGAATTTTGGGACAACCCTCGTATAGGGGAAAAAAATTGAAAATCTTTTTCTCAAGAACAAATGGGCCAGGAAAACTAAAACTTATATTGAAGCATCTTGGGTATTGTAGATACTTAATTGTTCAAATTATGATCCCTATGGGTAGGGCGTGGCCACAATAGAGAATTCAAGTTTTACATTGGAAGATTCTGGGAAAACTTTAAAAATCCTTTTCACAATAACCACTGGGCCAAAAAAAGCTCAGTTATGTGGAGGCATCCTGGGGCATTGTACGAGGGGTTATCAAAAAGTTCGTGGACTGAAGCTATAAAATTAGTACTATGTTGTCTGCGCTTACAAAATTTATAAGGAACAGAAAAAAACAAAAATAAAGAAATGTTGAAAATTTTAGCTTGATACGTTCATTATTTCCCAAATTATTATAAAATAAAAACAACACTATATGACCACCCGGCGCTGTCGCCGCTTAGTTTCATGACGTCCGACAACGTCATTATTTTTCAATGTCGGCTTCTTCTAGAGCTGAGTAAGGACTTCAACCCGTCTTGTTTTTATGACTTAACATTGTCATGAACAGCAGCTTTCAATGCATATATTATTGCAAAAGGATTTACATTGGGAGAGATTCTCTCTTGATTGTGCCAGCACATTTTGTTTTTTTTGGAGTCCAATAAAGCTCACGTACATGATCAACGTCATTATTTGACGTGACAGATATTTCAAACCTTTGACTACAAGTTGACATTAACTATGCACCCATTGTTCCCTGAATCTATTTTGGCATTAAAAAACAAATACTTTGGATGCAAAATATTTCTCCGTAGTCAGTTTAAACATTTCCTAGGTGTATACTAGTTTTTCCAGGGGCAAGACTTTATAGAATGTTGGAAAAGGAAACCCCTCCCCCTTTTGACGTCATTTTCAAGGCAATATTTGTTTGGAGACTCCATGTAATATTTACAATAAAATTTCATAGAACTTCCAGAATGAGGTAAAAATTCCATAATTTATGGAACAATTGTGTCCCAACGCATACCTGAATTAAGGGGATTTTTTAAATTTCAAATGTTCATATCACAATAGTTTATCTAGTTACACTTGGGTCGTAAAAAAAACCGTCGTTTTCGAGCTTGCGCCACCTGGACATACCATTGCTTACAAAAACTTTGATAATTTATCTAAAAATAAAATTTATGATTTGTGGTTTATTCTATAGATAGCAAAGACGATGATTACTAAATATTGTAAAAGTCATTGATGTAACTGAAGCGGTTTAAATTTTATGGCGATAGTCCACGAACTTTTTGATAGCCCCTCGAACATTCTAAATTGTTCGAATAATGACCCTTACGGATTGGGCAAGGTCAAGATAGGTATTACAAAGTGGGAAATTTTAAATGACGGAATGACCAAAGCTACTCAGATGAGCGATGTGGTCCATGGGCTGGGTCTCTTGTAAATATCATTTTATAGTATTTTATTTCAAAAACGTCACCATGCGACAAAATGTACAAAACATAAATACGTACCGTCATATTTATATAACTCATAGGAATAAACTTTGATGCACTGTAGTTTTTTTTATACATTTTGAACATATTATTTCATTTGAAACTGTGATCCAAATAGTTGCAATATTCATCGTGTACAGGAAAAAAATTTTCCACACAGTTTTGTAAAAAAAAAAAAATACTCAACATACCAAGAAATTTTCGCTCAAACAAAAAATTAAATGCATTTCATCAAAAAAGTATTCTAATTAAGCATATAAAAGTAACCAAAAAGGGGATAATAAAATTTAATGTAATAAATTTCTTTCTAAAAAGTTCATCAGCAATCTTTTAAATTTCACATTAATGATATTTATTCTTTTGCTTGGTTGACAAAGTTTGATGTATACATTGGACAATGTACACAGGGATTGCTCTCAGTTGGCCTGCAAAGCATTCTACATGTTTTCCCATTTTCAGGTTTTTCTTTTCTTTTCTTTTTTTAATTATTTTCAAACGAGTGTCTGGTTAATCTATTTTCGTTAATATTTGTTCAAACTTACATTTAGAATTCAAAGTGCTGTTAAACAAGTGACAAAGATTTTAATCGACTTACATATTAATGAATACCCGTAATCTACACATCTCATCAGCAAAGCTGGAAAGAGAAAAATAATGTAAGTGTGAGTGCTATGTTATTTAAAATCATTACTATCCCCACGTATTCATTCTTCTTGTTTCTTTAGCGATCTGTTTCATAACTATAATGTATATTTTACATCTGACATCAAAACTGAACTACATGTATTTCAACTCGAACCAAGCACATCTTTGCAGTTGAATCTAAGAAGATATAGCATAAAAAATTGTTTCATAAAAATGACGTAACAATGCCTGAGAACATCATTATACAGGCATAAGGCTTTATTTGGTATTTACTGAATATAGCCTTGATTTATTAGCTTACCTTTATTACGTCTGTGCAAGGCATATTTGAAAAATAAATAAAATTAGGTGAAAGAAAAGTTTTCTGTTGAAACAAAAGCAAATGTTATACATCAAAAACCTGGAGGAGAATCTGGAAAGTGAAAGTTAGCCTGGGAGCGGATGCCCAAATAAAAACATTGCTTGGTTAATTTAGGAAATTCTCTTATTTTCGGAAGAAGGATATGGAGATAACGAACAGTAATCAATATCAAAGTCCATGAAACAATACAAAATAGGAGCAGAGCAAACACGGACCTCCGGAACATCAGAGGTGGGATCAGGTGCCATGAAGGAGTATATAAGCATCCCCTGCTGACCGGTCACATCCGCCGTGTGCTCATTGTCATGATCAGGAAATAACGGAAAAATCCGTCGTCAATTCAGTGTATAAATAATGGACTAACAATTGGTATGAAAAAAGTCAGTCAGCATTTGACTCACTGATAAATTGTATTTGCTGACAAGGTCATTGTATCGACCATAGAACTAACGAAATGATGACTTCAAATGAGACTGCTGATATTCTTGTTTCATCAACTTGCTTGTCAATAATTTACCTCGTTTTAGAAATTGTTCTTACGTAGAGCAAGCTCTTGCTTATCGAATTAACTGAGATATATACACTCCGTATGCAGGTAATGAAGCTATATTGCTGCATAAGTAAGGGGAGTTGACGATAGAAAAGTTAAAGTCGTCACGTTTATCATATAACTTTGTTGTTAGGTTACCATTAACGTCTTTTTGAAGTAAATTATCCAAGTTTGAAACAGACCTGTCAGACTCTGTGGAATTTTTTATCTCAAGCTCTCCTGGATATATCGTATCGACGTAGGAATGGAAATTACTATTCTTAATTGATAATACGTCGTCGATATATCTGAAGGTCGAGTTGAAGGCCACAGCAAGTGTTTTCTTCTTTTCACGCATAAGACTTTGCATAAATTTTGCTTCAAATGAATACAAAAATAGGTCTGCTGATAACGGAGCGCAATTGGTTCCCATGGGAATTACAATAGATTGCTGGATGACCTGGTCTCCAAAAACCACATAGATATTGTCAACCAGAAACTCAAGCATCTTCTTGATGTCAACTTCAGAGTACTTTTGTTTGCAATCAGAATCTTTTTTAACAAAATAATTTTTCAAATGACCAATGACTAGGTAGATAAATTTAGGAGTTCCATTATCATTGAAAAAGCAGCTGTCAATGATATCAAAAAGCCTGGATGTTAATTTATCGTGGGAAGTGGTTGTGTATAAAGTTGAAAAGTCGTAAGTTTTAAAGCTGTTGATCTTGGTAAAATCTTGTGATTTCAAATTGTCCAAAAGTTCTTTGGAATGTTTTAGTATCCACATCTGATTCACATCACTTCTTGAATATATAGTTGCACAGTACTCTTGAAGATTTTTTCCTCACTAGTGTTAATATCTTACTGAGAAGTAACGAAAGAGTTGAACATTTACTGGAACCCGCAATGTATCTTTGTTTGTAAGGATTCTTATGAAGTTTCGGAATCCAATATATATAAGGTAGTTCAAATTTATTTTGGCTCTGTGGAATATTAAAAATATTATAAAATCGGACAAATTATTCGAAAACAAAACTGGTTTGGGTCAGTGTACGCTTTACAATCCTAAAGTCAAAAGTTAAAGACGTTCCTTATAATTCAATTTTAAAATCATTAAACGTTTGTGGGTATGATATTTCGCTGCATTTAATTAGTTTAAGGGTAGACAGGGCACATGTCACATGACTCAAAAAACAGATTACGTCATAGTAGCTGCTGATGTATATGTTTAATATGTAATTTTATTTAAAAATTGTTTCGTTTAAACATTTATTATAAAAAAATTATTTTAAAGTCTTAAATATCTTGCCAACATTAAGATATTGTGAAATAGCCAAATCCTTACATACGTTTCTCTTTACCTGCAGTTTAACGTCTGCGAAGTCAGTGACATAGTGTTTGAATTGTCTGTGCAGCGAGATCAAGCACCGATTAGTTACATGTACACCCAACAGTATTATCTTATAATATTTACATTAGCTGTGCTTTTCTATTAAGCTAACTGAGAAATTGATTTTAATATAAGTTTTGTATACTCACGAGTAGAGATACATGTATACACGGAGAAATTTGCGTTAAGTGACGTCACAATAAGGCTACAGCGACGTTAGTAAAAGAATAATGATATAGGGCAGCGAGAAATTCAAACATTGAGTATATTTTTGGTGCTTCCAAACATGAAAAATAAAAATATAAGTGATGTTTTTAAAGTTAGTTTGATTTATTGATGTGTGAATCACACAGACTTACACGTAGCATGCTTCATGAAAAATATGCCGACGTGCAAGTCTGTGTGATACACACACCAATAACTCACACAAAACGCAAGCATTCCTTAAATTAACAGGTCACAGTCAATGCATTGTGATTAATTTCTAAAGTTGATTTTTTAAAAAAAAAAATTTTGTGTTTTGTAGCAGAGATTATATTTAGATAATTTTGCGTGTTTATGTTTTGTGTGAGGTCACAATTGATTTCCCGCACACGGAAAAAAGTAAGAGTGAAGCGTTTTCATTATGCTTGCGTCTAATTTAACGATGTCCTGTGTGATATTGAGGTAAGCTTCATACTGCAATATTTATACAGTTAATAATAATTTTAAGGACTGACATTCAATCGTAAATTTAGCAATACTTATTGACAATTTTTCTTCCAAAATGAACTTTTGGTCTTTGAAGTTGCCTTGAAAAGTGTAGAAATAACCCCCAATCATATACAATGTGAAATTCAAAGAAACGATTTCAAAAACATTTAACACTATGAATAGTCCGATATATTTGAGTATATAGTGTTTTCTAACATATTTATTATTTGTGCGTAAAAATACGCATTATGAACTCCGTAGTCCGTACTGGAACTGTAAATATGAAGAATCGAAATTTCTTACAAACACTATACATAGCGGCATTTGTGAGGCGATATCTGTTAAATAAGTCAAGAAATCTCATGAAAGGACCGTTAAGGACATAATAAATTTGTAATATAGAATTACGAAAAAAATCATTGACAGGATTTTTTTCAGCTTAAGGCCCTGTTTCTCCTTCATTTGCCGCCAAAGAATACAACTTCAGTAACGGCAGTGATGGGAAGCGAGAAGAGTTTAAAAGTTAAACTAATACTCAACCCGTACATATAGATCATCAGCCATGTTGTGTTGTTCACATATGGTAAGATCGAACTACTGTTTGAAGTTAAAGGTACATCTATTCAATCTTAAATTTACAATGAATCCCGAGGACTGGAATTGAGAGGAGTGCAGAGATACAAATGATTCATCTGGTAGTCAGAGGGGATGCCCCCATACAAAACCAGGTTATACAGAATTAATCTGTTATCCATTATAAATACTAACAAATCAGAGGTTAGAATACAAATAAAATTAATATCGTCATGAGTACATTTTGAAGACAGGACTTTACAAAAAGACTCATATTAAAAATCAATGATTTATAGTATTTTGAAAGTTTAAGATTTGGTAAAAATTTGGTATGTATGAAACCAAAATGCTTTGTTTAAAACGTACAATTCATAAGAAAATACATGATGAAAACAAAATGTGCCACGTATGGCAGCATATGGCGTGGGTTGAATTTATTTTCTCTAATGCATGTCAAACTCCAAAGGTCGCGGTCAAAGTGTTGTTATTCAAAGGAATGTCTTTAAACAAGGCATACACACGTGAAAGCCCTAGTTTTAACAGTTTTGAACTTATGGCTAATGTTTAAGTTTTTATAAAGTGGGCCAAAATGTAATGCCAAGATTGAATGGCAAAATAGTTATCCTCACTGAAAGGCCTTGTCACAATGAATACACATTTAAAGAATGCACGCCCTGGTTCCTTCTGTTTAAAAGTTATGACCAAGGTTAAAGTGTGGTATTTTTGTAAAAGTATGTCAGACTCCAAGGTCAAGAGGTCAAATTGGTGGTACCCAAAGAAAAGTTACATCAAGGAATACACCACGGCCTCACTCACTTAGAAGTTATAAACAAGGTTAAAGATTTTTGGGACAAACAGACAGACAGACATGTAAAAGAACAGGGCAAATTCAAAATACATGTACACAAGGGCATTTAACGAGGCTGGGGGGTGGCAGCCATTTTTAGACTATTTCAATCTCCTTTAAAAGAAGAGCTCCATATAAAGATATACAAAAAGATCAAATTTTAAAACTAACATCTTTGAATTTTTTCTTTGTCAAATGATAGTTGACAGCTAAAGATACCGTATCTAAAAAAATAAGTTAAATCTGGTGGTTAATTTGGGATTAATTTGTTGACCCACCAGCCTCCTTAAATACTAGAGGTATGCAATTGATGACATCGTGTTTATACAGAAAATTGCAGGAAAAAATATATTTACAGTATTACATTAGAATTAATCACGCGTGTGTATTGGCCTCCAATGTTAGGACAAAATCCTTGCACATTGGTTAGCTCCAAGACAGACAATTTCCCTTTAATTGGAAAAATGAAATGTCTACACTTGCTTTAATTACAAAAAATATAAACTCATTATTAATAATGACCATTTTAAATATTTATGAAATTACATCAAATACGTAATTGGGTCATGTCATCAAAAGTATTTAGAATTTTTTTATCATGAAAATTAATACACATCAATAACATATAAAAACAAAAGTAGAGTTAAATGCTCTTCCCTCGGTGCTACGGAATATTTTTGAGTATGTCCAACAAATGAATCAATTTTCGATGCTTTTTCTCAATTTTATACATCTAAAAAATTTAATGGAATAAAATATAGTTTTATTTTTTTAGATAGTTACAGTAAAATTTGCAACAACAAAAATTATGTGAATCAAATTATGTGGCATACCGACTTATTTTACCTTTCTACACTCATCATAAAATGTATTTTTAAGTCACTAAAAGTTACATGTAACAAGCAATTCATTTGTGCAGCTTTTACTGAATTTATGTAGAGAAAGTAAAATTAACCCATACTGAAGTCTATGATGTAAAATTTAGATATCACTAAATTACCTTAAATTGTTACCTTTTCCGGACTTTCACAAAATATTTGCTATATCTGTCACAAAACGATAATAATATATATTGGCTCATACTTAATGATTAAACATTAATTTATGAATTATATTATTACAAAGCTAAATTTTATATGTATTTTTAATTGAATCGTCATCTGTCATCCTATATTATGTTGGTTTATTTTACGACCTTTAAAAAGACCTTATTCATGTTGGCACTCATCCAAATGTTAGGAAAACTCTATACTTTAAAACTAGAGTGCATTGAACAGTGAAGGATTGTTTCAGGTCGCTATTTACACGAATATATGTTTATGATTAGGTTTTTCTAATCTAATCTGAACATCTTTTAATTTGGTTTTACAATGAGAAATGAACATATTACATAAGGATGAATGCCTTCTTCTGCAATAAAAATACACAAGACGATATCACAAGATTAAACATTGCACCAACTTTTTAATATCTTTACACAAGTATTCTGTATGTTACAATTGTTTTAATTTAATCATTATTGTCTTGTTTTGCTCAATTAAATGTTTATTAAAAGTTATTATTTGAAACTTAATTTAATTCTTATTTAAATGTAATGTACTTCTTTGTTTTTTTCTGCATTCCATATAAAATACAAGTTTATCTTTCTAAAAAGATAGGTGAGGTAGGGAGGTAGCAATTCTTAAACACAGAAAGAAAGGTTTCGCGATCAACTGATTTATTTTGCTAAATTCTTTAATGTTCATCGAGACTGGAGTCTGATAGTTAAAGTTATTTTTTTTTTGTAAAGTGTATTTTATGGAATTAAAATCATTTAAGTGTGGATATGCATTGTATCAATCGCTTAACGTGTCTTGCCAACAAACTTAGAAAAACTTTTTTTTGATGAGGTTGACGTATTATCTAGGAAGGTTATATAACTCGCAAGCTAGATGTCTGGAATCTTGGCATTTTAATTTTGTACTAAGGTTTTGTTGTGTAGGTTAAATAAAAGTGTAAGTTACAAAATAAATAAACAACCTTTAGAATCACACAGAAAAGTCCAGTGTCATTTAATGATACAACGATATTGTTATCATACAGTCTATCTATAGTAGTTTTTAACAGCTAGAATCAGAGCATGCGTTTTCCAGAAATATGGACTAAGGACGTTGCTAGCACTCGAGAGCACTAGCAATAAATTAAAATATGCTAAAAGATGACGTCACAACACCACCTTTTAAGGTGAAATATTGGAATGCTCAAAATTTCGCATTTTTTTAATTTCCAACCTTAATTTTCATCGCTAACTGGAGCATTAGATTCAAATATGAAATATGTTGAATAATAAAACTTCAGTTACTTTTTTTCGAAATAGATATAAGGTCTAATAATGATGTGAAGAAAACTTGCTGTGGTAAAGAGAAAGATTAATATCTTCATCACAAAATAAAATAAAAAATTATAAGGCATACTGTAAAACGAGAAAATTTGGCGTATATAGTTACATATTTTAGCGTAAAAGCAAGTGGGAATGCATAATCGCAAATAAATTCTAGTTCTTGTACTTGTCATTAAAAAATATAAATGTGGTATTGTTTTCTTTTATACAAGCCCGTATTTGACTTTGTGGTCACCCATGCACTCAAACACAACATGCACAACAGCACTACCGTACATAAATATTCGTCAACTCTTCCTTGGTATGGCAAGCACGTATGGAATAGTACAATGTCAAGGTTATTTTTTTTTTTTTACTAAACATAATCATGTATTGTCTGCAAGGTCAATCACCATGCTTGATTGCATTGTTCATCCCGAGGTGATAGATAATTGACACGCCGAGAAGCCCTAATTTGGAGGTGCCAATGATAAGTATCGGGTTACAACTAACAATCTTTTAATTAATTTATAATTAGACAGAACTTTCTTGATCGATCTTACAGTGCGAGTGGTGGTGTCTTCTACCTATTCCTATTTTTTAAAAAATTCAATCTAATCTATTACCACTTGCAAATAACAATTTTTTAGATAGTTAATTTGTTTTACAGTAATTAGACTAATTACGTCACTTCTTAGATTTTTCTGTATTTTGAACATACTTAGACAGAAAATAACAAATAAATTTATTTTTCAAAAAATGAATTATGAATAAAAATTATTTTTTTTAAATATACGGATTTGAGAAAATAACAATGAAAAAAGTCTTAGAAGAACAAACATATCTTGATTCTAGAACAAAATCTAAATATAAATAGATTAATCGGGAGAGGGAGGACATTGAAATAGCTTGACTTTAAAATGAACATTGTGAAAAATGATTTAATTCACTCACTCTCTTTTTTTAATATTAGTAAAAAAAATGTGATTTATAATTCTTAAAAGTAAACATATCAGTCCTCTATTCCAACAGGTGTTCATAAATTAATTGTTGATCATTGTTTTCACAGTAATTGTATGTTTTCATAGTTTATTATTTGTCAACACAAAAATCCAACCTATTCCCACATGAAATCTTATTTTTTCCTACTTGATTTTCAAAAAGTGGGAATAGGTAGAATGAACCCGAGTGTGTATAAAAAAACTGCGACCCTACGACATTACGTAAATGCGCATTCCATAGTACATGTGTACCTTCATAAATGCTGTGAACATGCACAAACTTTTTTTTTAATTCGTAAGAGTACAATAAATTTTAGCGTTTAGGGGCTCTTGCACCAATAGCGTTAAAGTGGTAGTGCACCAAATATTCTCTTTTTACAGTATATGGAAATAATATTTACTATCATACTTGGTTTTTCACACTTTTTTAAAACACTTGTAGAAATTAAGCTGCGTGTTGATATGTGAGGTAAATTCTATTTTGAAATAGAATATTTGGTAATACAGATGAATGTAAACTGATATGCAGCAGAAACATAAATGCTGGTGTCTATCTAGAAGATAAGGATACAAACAATTAGTTTAAATGACATGTTCATTTGGAATGAAACGACATTCAACGCAAAAAAACCTGCTAATTGTTTTTAAAGTTGTTTTGTTCTTAATAAAACAACGCAGTATTTCTGTTGCAATAAAGATAACACTTCTCAATTCAATCAAATACAATGACACATTCAATAATTCAATAAACTTTAATTGATCATACTTGAATCTGATTGACCTATGGGGAATTGATAAATCTTGGTAAGGAGTTTCAAAAAACAAGTATGACACTCAAAAATCCTATTGAAAATGTACATAAAAAGAATATTGAATGGTCATTATTAAATAAGGACCGATAAATAATGACATATTTATTAAACTCTGACTCAAATCTAAACTAAATGTTTTCCTAACATAAATTTACATGGGTTATTACTTTCACAGTGGAATGTTTAATAATACGTAGAAAAAATAACAGAACTTGGTTTAAAAGCAATGAATGGAGTTTTATGCTTAGGTCACATTTAAGCCGATGATCGGCCGAGAAAATGTTCTGGTCTGGTCAGCTGAAAGAACATGATCAGCCGACACAAGTATCGGGCGACACGGAGCAGTCGCATTACTTCTTAGGAACACCCATGACTTTGATAAATAGCACAGATAATCTTTTTTCTTTAGAAACCAGCAATGGTTTTTCTTAGATCTGTATTCAGATAGGTGACTTGAGTAATCTTTGCAAGGCAAAGTGGCAGAATTTTACAAGATTGTGACTCAATGTTGAAAATGTGTGCAAAATTATTAAGAATTGTGAAAAAACGGCAAATGTTGCAAATATAAGCAGCAAATAAAACTTAAGATTCCTTTATAAATTACGGATCAATAATGTGTTATTTTCGTCCAAAAAAGATATTTCAAACCATGCATCAAACTTGTCTGTGTTATGCATCTTTAATATTGTAAATATTCACAAATCGGCCAATTGTCGCCCGATCATCAAGCCCTGAGCTACAGTTTGATTTTAACCTTCAGCCGAAATTTTGGGCACCCTTATAGTCGAACGATGGACGACCGACTTAATAAACTGACTCCCGATGGTCGGACGATGACCGAGGGTTCGTCAACGGATAACTTCAAATGCAGAAATCGGCAACCGACGCAGAAAAAAAAATTTAACTTGGACCGATTGACACAAAATTGATCGGCCGACAAAAAAGTGGTCAAAATCGGACAAGACAACGGCCGATGAACTGCCGACTGTCACCCGAAGAATCCCATTTTTGCTTCAAAACCCGTCGATCGGTGGTCGTTTTTGGAAATGGGTCTGGGGTTTTTCTTGAAATTCACCATTTTATTTTACTTAGTTAATCGTGTTGCCCGTGTGACACAGTGATTAGAGTCGCAAAATCGAAGTAAGAAATTGATGTTAGCACTGCTCAATGTACCGAGTAAAGGAGGAAATTTGCTCTCCACCTGCAAGTAGTGGCGTCTCCATATGAGTGAAAAATTATTAAACGTTAAACAAAAAAAAAACAAATAAACTAATAAATTATCAGATAAACTTGTTTGATAAGGTTATCAGTCCTATTTTACTTAAATTTAGTACCTAAAAATCATATGATTTATGGAGGAAAAAAAGTAAACATTCCCTGTAAAAAAAAGAAAAAGATGGGTCAGTGATGTTAATTTTGAAATATTGGTCAAAATATGTGATTTTCAGGCAAAGAATTGTAAAAATTTTATCTAGACTTCTTTGACATATCTTCTTTTTTTTGGCAAAGTTTGTTAAAGGAATGTGTATAACTTGTTCTAAAATATAAATTAAGACATCTATTAAATATTCCTTTCAATATCATAATAGAAAATATTCTCCTAGTAAAAGTATGTGAGGCTAAAAGTCCAAGATATTAAATTTGATAAAAGTGCAGATTTGCAGAATAATCTGCTAAATATCCTTCCACCACAAAAATAATCCATCACAAATCTTGCTTCTTTGTAGTTTATTGAACAGTTTTTTGTTGAATGTTAAAACATTAACATTTTTGAAATTTTGTTATAAAAATTTAATTCTGATAAATAGTTTTGGAGTAAGAGGTTCTGCGTGAACTTTTCCAAAAAGCTGACGAATGACCTACCTTAAGATAAAACATATGGAAATAACGAACAGTACTAATCAAGATAAAAAATCATTTTAAAAAAGTACAAAATAAGAGAAGAGCAAACGGAGACCTCTTAAACATTAGAGGTAGGATCAGGTTCAATTGAGAAGTAAGCATCCTCTGCCGACCGGTCACACCCGCCTTGTGCTCCTTGTCATGATTTGAAAATATCGGAAAAAGCTGTTGTAAATTCAGTGTATAAATAATGGACTGACAATAAGTGTGAAAAGCGTCGTTCAATGAATAATAAATTATATTTGCTGACAAGGTCATTGTACTGACCTTAGAACTTACGAAATGATGAATTTAAACAAAATGCTAATAAAGGATGTTTCAGAAAACATGCAACCATTATTTTCCTCACTCAATTGATATGCAAAAAGAAAAGGTTTTATATAAAATCATGCTAACAAGATGCCCATGGGCCACATTGCTCACCTCCGAAGTTTTAACCATTCTATTCTTAACCAGATTTTCCCCTTATATAACCTATTTTGACCCAGTTGTACCCAAAGGGTCATAATTTGAACAATTTAAAATCTACACAACTCCAGTATGTTTCCACATAAGTTTCAGCTTTTCTGGCCATGTAGTTCTTGAGAAGAAGTTTCTTAAAGTTTTTTTTCTTTATACATTTCTTCAAAAAATTTACTTCTCTTTTGTGGCCCCGCCCAACCCCTAGGGGTCTTGATTTGAACAATTAAGAATCTACACTACCCTAGGATGATTCCACATAAGTTTCAGCTTTTCTGGGCTCGTGGTTCTTGAGATTTTAAAAAAATTTCTTTTATATTTCTATGTAAATCTTAGATTCCCTTTTGTGGCCCCACTCAACCGCTGGGGTAATGAACTGAACAATTCAGAATCTACACTACACAAGAATGCTTCCAGATAAGTTTAAGCTTTTCTGGCCCAGTTGATCTTGAGAAGATTTTTTTTTTAATTCCTATCTATTTCTATGTAAAAATTTGATTCCTCTTTGTGACCCCACCCAACTCCTAGGAGTCATAATTGAGCAATAATTAAAATCTTCACTACATCAGAATGCTTTCACATAAGTTTCTGCTTTTCTGGTCCAGTGGTTCTAGAGAAGATTTTTAAAGATTTTTCTTATATCTCCCCTTGTGATAGAACCTGGTCCTTTATCTTAAAAACTTGAATTTTACTTCACCCAAGGATGTTTTGTATCAAGTTTGGTTAAAATTGGCCCAGCCCAGGAATTTTAAGGAGAAACGGGAACTTAAGCTGAAAGAATTCCTGTCAATGATTTTTTTTTCGTATATTATATATTACTACTTTAATTTGCACTTAACATTTAAAAACGGTCCTGACATGGGATTTCTAGACTTATTAAAAAAATACCGCCTCACAAATATCGGCCCGTATCGTATTTGCATGAAGTTAAGATACTCTATGTTAACGGGCCAATAACGGAGCCCATAATGCGAATTTTTACGCATAAATAATAAATATGTTAGAAAACACTTTATTCACAAATATTTAAGAATATTCGAAGTGTTTAATTTATCTGAAAACATTTGAGTCTTCGACTCAGGTGACAAAAATATAAACAATTTATTAAGAAATGATTATCATTTGAATAAATTATGTCGTTATATTTTACATCACTGAAAAAACAGATAATTTATCTTTGATGTGAATTTAATAATAAGTAGTCATCAGAAATTCCAAAACTGTTTTAACAAGGCATGGCGCCAGTAAATTATAACGTTTTTGGGATAATGATAACAGGGGCGGATCCAGGAATTGAAGTTAGGGGGGCAAGATTTTGGCAGTTGGTCTGGGGGCAAAACTATGTTTTATGCTAACTTTGACAATTTTAGGGGGGCGCACCCCCCTTAAATCCGCCACTAGAAAAAACGGTTTTCAGAATGTAAAGAACTTACTTTGGTAAATCAAGTAGAAATTGTATTTATCTGCAGAATTTTGAAGGTAAGAGTCAAATCGTAACAGTTTGCTAAAGCAGAACCAACTGAAATATACATGTATAAACTCCGTATGTGGGTTAAATTAAAGTCAACACATCAACCACAGACCCCTGAATAATATAGAGGTGAAATCGGGCGCCCATAAAACCAAGCTAGGATGAGTAGAAGGAGGAAGTGTTACATCGCTTTTTTATTTTAATGTTAAAGTTGTGAGTCATTCAGATAAGACCTTAAAAAGTGAGACAGAATGAGATTAAGAAATGTATTGTCTAATAATGAGTCGCTTGGTAAGTTAAACATATTCCGGCGTCTTATCTAACTGTAAAAGCCAGTTAAATGCATGTTATTTACCTAACAAAATATACCATTTTATGCATTCTATACACAGAATTATTTTTTTAAATAAACAATAACAAAATATACCATTTTATGCATAAATCTATACACAGAATTATTTTTTTAAATAAACTTACAACGAAATACGCCGTTCCCCATCCTGCACCTCAAGCATAAATCCAGGTATTTTCTACAAAATTATTATTCAAATGTATTAAGATTGTTTTCAAAGGAAATATTATCCAGCAAATTCAACAAGTCGGGAAAAAACCTGTCACAAGGATACTTTCAGTAGGTGACATAATAACATAATAAAAGAATGCCTTTTAAATTACGGTAACTTTGAAAATCAGCTATGGCCGGCACCAATTGCTTTAAAACACCTTTCTTCTTTATCAATGTATAAAAATGTGCATATAATTAAATGATGTTTAAAACAATTTTCCAAAGAAAAATTGTTTCTTTTCTTCATTTATAATCAGAAACGTAAACATAAAAGAAACTAAACGTCCTTAATTTTAGGAAAGAAATTACATGTAGCCGATAACATTGTATTTCAAAATTAAGGTGTTTCCACCCTCAAAATTTTAATGGTTCAAAGTACAAAAACTGCACTTATTTTCATTTAATAAATTTTAAATTTTCCAATTACTGAAAAAAATGTATAGGTCACCATATCATTTAAGAGGCGAAACATAAATAAACAGAAGTGTATGTCAACATAAAAATCACAAAATTTTTGTAAACAGTATCATCAAAAATATGTAAAAACTTATCAAAATGCATAAGTCTGATGCAGAATGTTCCTAATTACTTCCTACTTATAAGATACTCTTGAATTGTGAATATCAGGGAATTTATTTTACATTATAAGTACAATGAAGCAAATGCCAGAATGAAGAGACCTTAGAAGGAGCTATTGCCCTTGTCAACATTTTTTTAAAGATTGAATAATTGATTTAATGAAGAAAATATGCACATTTTAAATTCTTTTACATAACAATATTTATCATTACACCTATTATAAAGCATTCTTCCAAAGGATGGTGTTCTATTAGGTATGAATTTAAACGAATTACAGTTTTTGCAAAAACCTATGACATCATAGGAGGGTGGAATTACCTTAAAGACATTTAAAATTGTGATTGATTGATTAATTATTAATTTCTTTAATATGGATATGCCTCAACTTGACGATGGAGAGTTGCAAATTTTGTCCTATACTCGGCTTTCATGGCCAGTGAGCAGGAAGGGATCTCCTTTGTGCCAGCACCTACATGTACTGCGACAAGGGACCTCGGTTAATATGGTCTCTTTCGAAAGACCACAACAGATTCCCACCCACAAAGTAAGGATAAATTCTTTTCTTCCCAACTCTAGAGCAAACACTCTTGCTACTGCGCTACGTGGGTGACAAATTTTTTTTTTAAAAAAAAAAGGTACTTTTTATAGAAACATTTTATGCAATATTGAAGTATGGTATCTCTTTTATCTTCAAATACAAAACTGGCATTTCACCTAATTTGAGTTAAAGTTTGAAATAATTTATTTACTGGTATTTCAGAATGTCATTGGGATGTACGTGTAAAGTTTGATTTCAAAATATTCTTGTTAATTTGTGGAATAGTGAATTAAAAATACCTCTATATTACTTTAAACAGTTCTCCCGATGACCTAATTAAAATAAGATTTGTTTATAGCTGGACATCAATAGAGCTCAAAGGATAAGAAGAAGCGTAATGGAGAATACAGACTTAACATTCAGTGTATAGAGTATGAGAGAAGGAAGTCTGCGCGAACGCCAGCAGGCTAGTGCACACAACATATGCAATTCAGGAAAAAATTCCCAATATCAATACACGAGCAAAGAAAAGAACTTTACCCAATCTAAAAGAAGCAAGAAAAAGAAGTTAAAGGACAATAATGGTTATATACATATTTTATATTGATGGTGAGGAGTACAGAAGACCGAAAACACAGATGAATGTCTTTCAAGAACTTATTTGAAACATATTCGAAAAAGAAATACACGACTTCATATAAAAGCTAAAAAAATATTTTCTAAGATAAAAAAAAATATCAGAAATATCTAAATGCTCACTCCTCCATGGAACCTGATCCCACCTCTCATGTTTCGGGGGTCCGGTTTGCTCTGCTCTTATTTTGTATTGTTTTATGGACTTTGAGATTGAATACTGTTCGTTATCTCCATATCCTTCTTGTAATGATTAAACAATACTTTATTGAATTTAAACCATGTCTTCTCGCATTGTACAATATCCGTTGAATTAAAATAAAATCAGGTATTTTTCCCATATATGAGCCAAATTAGTAATCATTACTGTATTGAAAAAAGAATTATGCATGTAAGATAGATCCACATTATTATAGAAGAATCATCTGATTTAGTTGTTTTTCAGTCTTTTTACTTTTTTTCTTTTTACTCACTGAATCGGCCAAGGTTAATGATATCAATACAAATTCTCAAATCGGGTTTCAACCAAGAGTGGGAACTACTTTGACAATTTTTAGTTTGATATTAAATATTATGAATTCGCTTTATATATTTAAAAAAACCCATTCGAGACAGTAGAACGCTCTAAGCCTTAAAAATGGGAGAAGTTCTGTCCTCTATCCTTTTTTTATTGTATGTAAAATTATTTTTATATTGCGTTTACAAAATATGGTAATGTTCTTGTTGAACTTCAATAATTCAATGTTTTTGCTTTGATGTATGCAAATAGCATCTATCGTATATTTTTCCGAATCTAAACACGAGCTACAACAATTGATAAAAACTTAGTATTGTAATGCCTCAAAATAAGATCTGACCAAAATGATGAGAAAACTAAAATTGCTGTTAGTAGTAGATAATTTTTTTTGCCATTTCTGTGTTTAATTAAAAATCAATGGAACTTATTCAACGTAACGTCAAGGTAGATAAACAATGCTCTGCTTAATATCTAAGTTTTGCTGCAAATTATGTCCTATACTCGACCCTCATGGCAATTAAGCAGGGAGGGATCCTTTTAATTCCAACACCTACTGTGAAACGGTACTTCGGTTTATACGGTCTCATCCGAATTACGGGTCTCTATTTTCCACTTAAGAATCAACTCTTTACATTACGTCCCTAGAACGGACGCTTGAATCACTGTACCTTGAGGCGACTATGTGAATCCCTTAAGAATCTTTTTCTATGTTAGAAAAGAAGGTATATTTTGAAAGAGGAAGACTGTCAATGAATATTAAACGGCAATCACGAGTTTTAGAATTTTCATTTAAAAATTATGAAGTAAGTACTGTATTTTGAAATCATGCTATGAGAGAACGTTAGAGGTTATTAAGGGACTCCGATCCTCAGCCAGGAAGGACAACTCTTTGATTAATAAATTTATTCAAAAGTCTCAAAATGAAGATTAATAATTAAATCATTTCATGCAAAAATTTTCATTTTATACCTCTCAATGAGCTTCAAGATTCTTTGAAGTTCTCGGAAAGGTCTAATAAAAAGTTGAAATTTTTACCCCGTAAAAGCATTTTAAAATTACATATATCAAGAAATTGAAGTTCACTTTTACCAATTTTTTTAACCTGATATGAAAATAGAAGTGATTCATGGTGCTTCACAATGACAGACGAATCTTTATACACTGAATTTTATAATGATCGAAGTAAATATAAGAAATTAAAGTATATAATATATAAATGTATAAAAATTGTGGAATTTCTTCAAAAGCCTGTATACCTCTGATTTTTATTTTTAAGATGTGTTGATTAATCGAATTTGAATTGGAAAATGCGTAGCAAGTGTTCTTATTCGCAATCCTGAAAATATATTTGAGATTTATTAATTTTCTCTATATAATATGATTAGCTTGAAAGATGAAGTTTGAAGAATTATTGTGGGTAAAAACATGTTACTTTGAAAATTCAGAGACATTTTTGTGAGCATTTTCAATTACATGTTGTCATTGCTTGATTTTCAGAACATGAGGATCGGAGTACCTTAAACTACAATCAATAAGATCACGAACTGGGCTTCTAATATTAAAGATAAATCATTCGAAATTTGGTAATAAACAAATGATCTGACAGCCATTTCTTGCTTGTAAAGTAAAGAATTAATTACAACTATGTACAGAATCTAGCAGACATTCAGAGTTTATCTACGTGTTTGTCATTATCATTAGCATTATAACATTATTTACAACTTCATACTGCAATATTATTTGATAAAACCGGATTCTTCCATTTATAAAAAGCAATCAAGTAAGATAATACTGGCTTTACATAATTTAGCTATAGAAAGCGAAAACATGAAACTATCTTCGGTTACGCGAAAACTGATTATGTGAATTGTGTAAATGTAAAAATTAAAGAAAAATTTCAATTTTGTTTTAAAATGTCCAAGATATAAGGAATTATGCATAAATGTATTTGTTTAATAAATGGAAAAATTCATTCATTGATGATAAAGGCACAAAAAGTGAAGGACCTTTGCAATTCGGAAAAGTTTTTATTTCATTCTTTAACTAACGTATCTAATGTCATACTACGTTAACTATTTAGGGAATACTTACTGTTCGTATGTTATGAATTTATTTTACATACAATAAGATGTCTGTCTTACCTCGTAAAGTAAATTATATTGAATAAATTCTTGAAAAGAAAATCATTTTAGTTATCTTAACCACATGTATCTGCATTTATCCTTATAACTTTATAAATAGCATATCAAAAATGCATTGATTTGCACAAATAGGATTGTTTTGCTTTTTTATTAGCTAATGTGTTTATTCATTGTGTTTTTTAAAAACTAATATTCCTGATCGTTGAATATGTATAAATTGAATTATATACGTTTGTATGACATAATTTTTTTTTCCGTTCAGGCATTGACAGTGTTTATCAGAGGATAGGCACTTTGTTTAGTGTTATAGTAGATGTATATAAAGATTTCCTACAAACTGGAACGGAGGATGAGGATGATAAATGACAATGTTAATAATAAATTTTTAAACAAGATATATGGGTGTGCAAGCATTTTATTACATAATTAAAATTTGAACTTTTATTTTCATAAAGAGGGGCTGACCCAAATTCAAGTGGAAACCATTAAAGTAGAGGGGTTGATTTCAAACACCCGAAGTTTTAATTCATTGTAAAGGTGTTAATTCAAATTACTTGTAAACGTGTTTTTACTGAAGATCTCATCACAAAGACACGGATAACTCTAAAAACAATTTTTATTGTGATTATAGTTTCATGTTAATGAAGAGAAAATTTACAGTACTGAGACATCAAGAACAGATATAAATTAAAATTACATTTATATCTGCCATGCGACTAACGATCTTTCTTACAATTTCAAAACTTGATAAGTGAAAATAAATAAATCAGTTGTAATCTGCAGAAAAACATATCATTACATGCTCATTAACTCTGTATAAATGAAGTGATATCCATACAAATATGTAAAACAAATGTAACTTACTTGGTTGTAATAAAAACACATTCAATCATACGATAATGAAGATCTGAATGCTGTAATACTATTGGTTTAAACCCCCTTTAATTACTTTATTTCTTTAATGTGATACACCTAATTCAGTTGTGACACAACAAATAAATTAAGTCGCAGTTAAATTCACACGTCTGGTAAGTCTATCTCTGTTCATTTCTCTCTTTTTTTCAATTTTATCAATAAAAAGTTTCTTTATCTTTTTTAAAGAGATAAACAAGTAAAACAAGATTCCAAGTTTATTTGATGTTATACCTTGATTTATATAATACATTCTGAAAGGTATCTTACAAATTTCTGAAAATGTTTTAAAATAAATCCACAATATCCACAATTAATGTGGAACACGTATCCCTTTTCGAAATCTTCAATTTTTATATCAAAAACACTAATGATATTTTATTCCAGTTGATTAAACCTTTCTTTTACTTGATTGTTTAAAGCAAAACCCTTTCTTTATTTATGAATTATAGTTTTTGACATTAAAATTATTCTCCAGATTAGAAAACATTAAGTTGGTTCATTTTTTTCAGAATTTCATTTTATCCTTCTAAGATACAACAAATTACAATAGGTACATAAAAGATCTATTTCATTCTATCATACTCTCCGGAATGCTTATATCTCTGCAATACATATTGATTTATAAATATAGATAACTGACCTTTATCAATTTCGGTTGCACGAACGATAGTTAAATTAAACTAGCCGTTAACTTTTTGTTAACGCGACATTGAAATTAACAGCGAGTTAAATCAGTTGCACGAAAGTTCACTAACAGTTTAACCATAGTTAGGTTCTCCAAACGGAGTTTGGGAACATATTGTTTTTACTCTGTTTCTTACTATTATTATTATGTCGTCCCAGACGAAGTCGGGACGACATATTGCGATTGTACGCATGTTTTTTTGTCCAAGCGTTTTCTTGGAGATGGCTGGGACAGTCGTCTTGAAACTTTCCTCAAAGGAAGATCACTGGTAGTTGTGGGACCGTTTTTTTCAATTTCTTTCAAAATGGCTACCGTTGCCATGGAAACCTACAAAAAGCGACGAATTTTGTCCGCGAGTGTTCTCTCTGGTCCTTTGGACATTCTTCATGAAACTTTGTAGTTGTAATGGTTAGTATATGTTATTGTGCGATTTGCATTTAAAAATTGTAAATTGTAAAAAGTTTCCATGGAAACATGTGAAAAGTGGAATTCTTTTACTTTGTTTTAAATCAAAGTACTGAAAGTACTGAAGGGACTGATGCAAGTTGATGGTTTTCCAAGCTTAGCTATAATGGGTTTTGTTTTAGTAATGACAAAATGTGAAAGATTTGTCCAGTCTGGGACGACATAAGCTATTGCTTGCAATGGCAAACTTTCTAGTTCTTTTTTCTTCTTATTTCTTCTCCTGTACTTTTTTTGTCCGGGAATGTTCTCAGAAACTGTTCACCCAACTAAGTTAAAACCTTTTTAGGATTCATAGGTGTGTTGTGTACGTGTGCAGAACGAAGGTCATTTTGCGCGCATACGCATGCACGTGCGGGCGCGTGAAGTGAGTGAAATGACTGGTATATTTAATATAGCCATAACTTTTACATTTTTTGATGTAATGCTTTGAAACTCATTGCATGAGGATATATTTATAGTGATAATATAATGATACTGTCAAATTAGCAAGAACACACGCATGCACGTGTGCTTTGCTCTGATTGGCTGAAACTAAAATCTCAAGATTTCTTTTGGGGGTTTTTTTGACGAAACCCTTTGAAATTTTAAACATAGTCATGCATTAGGATATTCTACAATATGATATAGAAAAAAATTCATGAAATCACGCGCATGCACGTGTGCTACAATCTGATTGGCTGAAACTTTAAATGGCTATATCTCCTTTATTTTTTGACGAAATGCTTTGAAATTTAAAACATAGTGCATTAGGATATCCTGAAATATGATATACAAACAAATTCAAGAAATCATGCGCATGCACGTGTGCTGCAATCTGATTGGCTGAAACTTTTAACATCTATATTTCCTTTGTTTTTTGACGAAATGCTTTGAAACTTAAAACATAGTCATGCATTAGGATATCCTACAATACGATAAAAAAAATTCATGAAATCACGCGCGCGCACGTGTGCTGCAATCTGATTGGCTAAAACTTGAATATCTATAACTCCCTTGGTTTTCAACCAAACAGCATGGGATTTAGAAACAAGATAGATATAAGGGACTCCTATAAGAAGGTATGGTCATCATGCACGTGCACACACATGCTTGCATTTGGAACGCGTGAAATTAAAAAAAAACACTTGAATGAGTGATTCTTAATACTTTTGGACTAAATGCTTTAATATATAGTACATTAAAATATATAGATATATAGTGTAGACATTATGATATGGTTATAACGCACATACATTCACATGCGCACGCGTGCAATGCTAAAATTTGATAATAATTGGTATCTTTCTGGGAAAACGTTGTTAAAGTAAAAAATTCACAGAGTTTGTCTTATTTAATGAAGTTTACAGGGAATATGGCACCAGAAGGGAGTTGGGGAGCGTTTGGGGAACATCTGTAACGGTTCCCGTTACAATTAGCACTATTTTGTGATTCAACTAACAAAAATTGTGGAATTGTTATCATTTCAAAACTTGTTTGCGGTAAAGGACGAACTTATACAGAGATAATATCAATGTATGACATGAGCAAAACACACATTTGATCCTGATTTCAATTAGGTCCGATTGCATTATAAGGGCTATGTCAATATATTTGCATATAATTCAGCTTGTCTGTAAATATGTGCCGTTATCAAAGTTTTTGTTGTCATAATATTGTTTGAAGCTAATATTCATGGTGTTATATGTATGTTGTTAATTTGAAATCATGGTTTATTTAGTTGATAACTTTGCATATCAGTTATTTGAGTAATCCGGAAATTTTTTCCGGAATTTTCTAAACATACCATGTTTTCACTCTGAACTTATGATATCCACACTTCCTTTTTCTCTCAATGCCGATAACAAGCAGACGGTTTAGAAAATCAGAGCGAAAAGTGTTTAAAGTAGTGGTTGAGTAAAGGACAAAGTGTAAATTTGTTTGAATAATCATAAATATTGGACGCTTTAGAATGCATTTGAAATCTGGAACGCTTTCGATGGCTTCGTATTTTTTTTTTGGGGGGGGGGTCGGAGATTATTTGGTGACAAAGTGCAGCATACTCTAAAGTCTGATGCACGTAGACGAGATGGAAAAAGAAAGAATGGAAGACATGTCGGAGGAGAGGCCTGGGCCCTAGGTTTGTTCCGGAGGAAACAATCTGCTACGGAAATACAAATAGGCGGCGGAATGGGAAACTTAAATTCTAGTCAATCAACAGGTAACGTTAGAGCTACTAATAATATTCTGTCATGGGCCATTGTGTAAACAAGACGATCAGATAAAGAATCATTGAAGGAAAATATGTTGATTTGTTGCTTTAACACTAAAATATTCAAATATCAAAGACTCAGCCAGTGAGCGAATTTTCTATACTGATTAATGATCGCCAAATGCTAAGATTTTACTAAAAAAAAAATCAAAGTACTGAGACAGTAGAGGGTTAAAATCAAGTTCCTGCTACTTTTTCATTTGATTTTAAAAGAAAATAATAATTTTAAAAAAATTGTTTAGTCAAGAAACTCCAAAGTTGATGTTGATTGTTGAAATACAGTCATTTATCGAACCACTGTGGCCAAAATCTGCCTTACAATAAACAAACTTTAAATGTGTTTTTCATTTTGAAAAGATCCATATGCAATGTTGCAAATACAAACACAGGGCTTATGTAAGCAAATGTATATTACGGATTTCTGGGTAGGATATTCCATAAGCCATTACTGTCTTTGATAATTGCATATATTCAGGGTTCTCCACATTTGAAAATTTAACCATGAAGGAAACTGTGCGCAGGCGAAATGTGTCCGAAAACACAAATGCGTGTTAGACTACCTAGTCTTTATTAATGAATGCTTTGGTTTTACAATTTTCTTATCTTAACCACTGCAACACAAAACAATGGAATAACTAACACTCTTCAAATTAGAAAAATAATTAAATTGAAAAGGATTTATTCTGTATCTTACTTCACAAATGTACCAAATTTTGCCCAAAACCATAGTTACCTTCTGAAGTAATTTAGAGAAAAAAATGTTCAGTAAGTCAGTAACCAGGCAAAATTTTTCAAAAATTAATAATTATAAGAATTGTAGCCTATTGTATGAAATGTTTTGTTTCAATATGACTAAAACTGATGAATGAGTATTTTTAAAGTTTACACACAAAGGAACATTTGGACCAGTGTCCTTTTCTCTTAACGTTTTATTTTTCTAAAAACTGTATTTTTGTTTACTTCTCCACGTGCCCCAGTGCTAAAAATAGCGCCACGTGGCGTTTCATAACAACGGGAAGTAAATCTAAAACTAAGACTTAGACGGCCATTAAAAACGACGACGTCGATTGAGACGAAGGCTCGCACATTTTATCAATAAGATAATAAAGTAAAAGCTTAAAAAACAGAGCATGGGAATACGATTTTTTACAGTAATTTACAGTTTTTTTTATTCTGGCAAAGAAACTTGAATCGGATGCATGACGATAATCATGCTCGTAATTGTCATCTTTCATAAACCCGTTATATATATCTAATAATTTAGTGAACGTGCTGAAGATCCCCCAAATTATTTACATGTTTACAGGATATTAAACTCTCAAAAAATTGATAATCTGATTTACTCTCCATTGATTGTCACGCTTCACAGCATAGTTAACGGCGTGTTTGTTTAGCACATCCGCTTTCCTTCGAGGAATGGGAGTGCATGGCAGTCGTAGTATAAACACAATTAACTACTCAAGTCATTAAAAAAGTAGGTGTCAGGACTGAAATGCAATTAAATTTAATCATGGCGGCTGCCGATTTTAACCATAGCGCCGCTCGTTTAACCATGGCGCACATAAATTAAACCATGGCGGGCCTCCATGGTAAAACCCCTTGTAAAACCCCTTGTGGAGAACCCTGTACATTTCAGCTTGTTTGTAAATATATGCTGTTATCAAAGCTTTCGTTGTCATAATTTTGTTTGAATCTAATATTGATGGTGTTATATGTATTTTGTTGATATTAAATAATGCTTTATTTAGTTGATTACTTTGTGTATTAGTGATTTGCGTAATCCGGAAATTTTTTCCGCATTTTTTTTTTATTAAACATACCGTGCTTCACTCTCAAGTAACAATATCCACACTTTCTTATTCTATCAATGCCGATAACATGTAGACAGTTTAGAAATTCAGAGCGAAAAGTGTTTAAAATACCCTCCCACCCAACCCCCTATAACTACTTTGTTTGACTTGATCAGGGTTTCTGCCGTTTAAGTTTTGTACTTTCAGATGACATTTGCTGTCTACAAACACATGAATCCTTTGGCGTATATATTATCACCGTGGCATTATTTCAATTGTTCAAGTGAAGTGAAGCCATATCATCACCTTTAAGTTGATTTTGGAAACAGACCAGGAATCCGTGGTCATAAATCTCGGTCGCCCGCGTAGCGCAGTGGTTAGAGCGTCTGCTCTAGAGTCGCGAAGTAAGGAGTCAATCCTTACGTCGCTGGTTCGAATCCCACTGTGGGACGTGGAGACCGGTCCTTCGAATGAGACCGTATAAACCGAGGTCCCGTGTCGCAGTAGGTGCTGGCACGAAAAAGATCCCTCCCTGCCCAATGGCCCTGAGTGCCGAGTATAGGAAAAAATTTGCAGCTCTCCACCGGCAAGCGGTGGCGTCTCCATATGAGTGAAAAATTCTCGAGAGGGACGTTAAACAATATACAATCAATCAATCATAAATTTAATTCTTAAAACAAAGTGCAGTGAAGCCATATCGTCACATTTAAATTGGTTGTGGAAATGATGGGATTCCTTACACCTGTATACATTTCGTCACAGTGATATTATATGCGGTGTTGCCATATCGTCATCTTCAAGTTGGTTGTGAAATATGATGTTGACTGTTGTTACATTGTTGTTGACTGTTGTTACGTTGATGTTGATTTGATAATATTTTCATATGTAGATAATTAAAGTCAAGAAATGTATATTTAAATAAATGTTGATGTGTCGGTAGGATGATTGTGAACCCCAACCTAGCATGCTACTTGCCGTTTCGGACTACACATAAAACATTGTTGTAGGGGGTAACCCCTGTTGTGGGGCGGCACCAAAGTTGATGTTGATTGTTGAAATACATTTATCTGACCACTGTGGACAAAATCTGTCGTATAATAAACAATAGACTTTAAATGTGTTTTTCATTCTGAAAAGATCCATAAACCATGTTGCAAATACAGGCATAGGGCTCATGAAAGCCCATGTATATTATGGATGTCTGGGTAGGATATTCCATAAGGCATTAAGGATAATGATACGTACATGTAAGTAGATAAGTAGATAAGAACGTTTATTCCATGAACCCAAGGCACAAGAAAGGAAGAAGAGGAAGGTTTTCCTCTCCCCCTTTTTAGAGTGATCTTTTTTCATTATGTTTGGTTTCAAATTCAACGTCGTGTGTTAGAATTAGATACAGAAAAAAAAACTACATGTACAGGTATTCGTTGTTACTGTAATGTTTATGTTGCGTGTAAATTGATCTTTCAATGTTAAATTCTTGTGATAAGAAACTACTTTTAATAATTCATTAAGCAATATCCGATAACAGGATTAACATATCAAGTAAATTTACCTCAGCAAATTCACATTTACAAATTGACGTTATTGTTGCAACCACTATTGAAATAACGACTACTATTGAAATAATCATATCAATAGTGGTTGAGAGTGCATTTAAATAGCAAACATAGTTAGTAACCACTATTGAAATACGACCACTATTGAAATAATTATATCAAAAGTTGCTGAGAGTGCATTTCAATAACAGGCATAGTTAGTAACCACTATAGAAATAATTATTTCAATAGTGGGTGGGGTGCATTTCAATAGAATAAAAATAGGTTTCAACCACTACCAGTATTGAAAGAAAAGTTTCACCACGTCAGCAAATAATTATTACAATATATATTTGATTCATAGTTCAAAGCACTTTTGAAATCAATAATTTAATCCATATTGAAATCTTTATTTCAAAAGTGAACATTATTGCAATAGTGGTTGCTACTTATGTTTGTTATTGAAATGAATCTCACCCACTATTGAAATAATTATTTCAATAGTGGTCGTATATCAATAGTGGTAATTACCTATGTTTGTTATTGAAATGCACTCTCAATTTTATCGTTAACAGAAACGGTTTACTTAATTTCAAATATCGTTACAATTCAGTTCAATGGAATGTAGAAACGACTCTTTAAAAAGTTGAATTCTGATTTAGATTTTGACTGTGTAGAGGGAAAGAAATCGTTAGTTATAACAATGTATGTCGCTATCAACCAAATATTGTTTTAATTAGTTAATCAGTAAATCATGACGCAAAAACTTTCACGACTTGCAGACGTCAATGTAAACAACTTCACTACACGGAGTGTAGCGAATCCCGATCCCGATCAAAGAAAGAATTGATAACGGTTATAGAGATTCATACTTTTCAATATATATCGGTATAATAAAACAATTGATTACCCCTTTTGAGTTCAACGTGGTGAAATAAGGACCCTCGACCTGGCCCACTCGATGATCTGCCCTGACCTCGGCCGCTACGCAGCCTCGGTCAAGTCAGGTCACCTCGTGGGCGAGGTCTCGGGTCCTTATTTCACTATGTTGACCTCAAAAGGGGTAATTAATTGTATAATAGTAGTTCCGTCAATTCATTTCACAGAGTCTACCATATGTATTTCATATTTTGATATTTCACAGACTTATACCCATAATATATACATTTGTGGTATATATCCATTATATAAACATACAGAGAACAAATATCCTCAATTCTGTATGAAGTTTGTCAGAGGTCAGAAGTCAGTACGTGACTAATCACACGGCGCAAAGATCTCTACCGGTACAAAATGCCTTGTTCTACTTGCTTTTTATGAATAAAAAATGAACAAAATTAGCAAGTAAAATAATTTTCATTTTATTTACAATTTAAACGAGTATTTCATACAGTTTTTTGGGGCAGAGAAATCAGAATATAAACACAAAATCTTTTAAGTTATAAGTTACATTTGTCAGTCTCGAACGTTTATCCTTATTTTTGGGGATGGCCGTTAGTTAAAAATCCATGAAAACTGTAAATCTTTTCATTAAATTACACTCACAATTAATGTGTAAATCTGTTGGAAAATATCAAAGCATTGCACAAACACTTCGGCGTTGTCATAACAATACGCTGTCGCTGAGTTTTCGTCATAAATATTCCTTTATTAATTGAATTCGTAGAATGTTTTTTGATCAGATTTAACACTTGATTGCAAATGAACTGGTTCGGTCAAGTGTTTCCATTCATGAGATCCATCCATCCCTTTCCGGCGACCGATATTCCTCCAACTTTTTTTCATCGATCTTCGAACGTGTTTCTCGTGTCTTTTCAGCATTGATTACCAATTTTCCCGAATAAAAATATTCCCAAACAACAATCTGTTCACTATTACTGATCACAAGTAGCCTGTCACAAAATATTCCATTAGAAATAAAATCCTAAGCCTGATGAATTCGAAGATTGTTACCGCCATTCAAGCGGGTTCCGATTTACACCTGGCGTCATTTTTCAAAATCTACGACGGACGGTTAATACTATAACTTATTTTCGAAAATATTCAATTGTTTGTCTCAAATGTAAATATAAGTAACAAATAACAAATATATAACTTCAATGGGAATTGAAGTGGGTCGGTACTTGATCAATCTTCTGAAAAGGCCTTCGGCCTTCACAGGATTTGATCACGTGACCAACCCAATTCAATTTCCATTGAAATTTATAAACTTGTTATTTATTTCTTAAATGGCAATCTAACAACTAAATTGTATGACAAATCTGATGCTTACAGCTTTTCCATAGTCTTCATTCCTTATCTTTTTAGTAAAATTACAATACCACTTGCATATGAAGTTTACATCTCCCAATAAATATAAATTTGTAAATGATTATGATTACATTTTTAGGATTATGGATTATGACAGTTCCCAAATGGTTTTTATAGTATTTCGTCATCTGCAGCTTGTCTTTAAATCTTTTTTTCAAGCAACCCTTCGCCTGGTCTTGACACAAAAACAGGGCAATTTATGTACCTTCAATGTTTTCTGTACAATAATAAGACTCCAAAGCGCAAGACGACAACATATTTTTTTCATCTGTTTGGCTGCTTTTCATCTTAAAAAGCTGGTATTTTTCAGGGTCACTTTCTAAAATCTAGCTCCATAAAAGATAACGTCCCGTCACAAAATTTCAGAGTTTCAGACCGTAAATGTTAGGAAAATTCTTTTCAAGAGTAATAACTTACTATTTTTTTAAATAGTCAAAACTTTATCATCCTATCCTTTGGCATTTTATCCTTATGCAGCATTGTAATTTTTCGGCGCTATATTTCGACAAAACCAAGACGAGTAGGGAAACTCTGTAAGGAAATTAGAAAATTACTAATCTATATTAAAAACAATTTTTTATCTTAACAAAACAGAAGATTTGATAAACTTGCTTGATCTATGACGAAACATACATGCATGCTTTATATCCGAAAAAGAAGACCAATAACAAAAACCGTAGAATCAAAGGAAAGGGTATTATTTTGTTATGGTAAAGAGAAGCATGGGCTACAAATATGTTTAATCAGTTTTGATAAATTTCAAGGAGTCGGTTCATCCATATGAAGGACTAGCAATAGTAAATTTAATTTTTGAATTGCACTGAAGAAAAGTTGAACAAATTTCCTGTAAAGGAAGTCCAAACACCGTTACTCAGGAAATTTCCCATGTGTATGACAACGCAGTTGCAAATCCGCTCAGGGGAATAAATAAAACTTTGAAGAAAAGAAAGTATACAAATTTTTTTCAATAATATATATTATGTATTCTACCTATTTTATATAGGTGAAAGTTAATATGATTTCTGGAACGACACTAATATATGCGGTATGTTTGGTTTGATCTATTGTTAGCATGTTGTTATCATTATAAAATGAAAACCTGAACTTCATATCCTTAATTAACTATGAATAAGTCTTATCATTATAGAGTGTTCTACAGCATTCAAAGAAAAATGGGAAACTTCATGTCGAAAGAAGGTAAAGTATTTCTGAATCAGTATGACAATATTTTTAAGATATTTGCATTAGGAAATACTAAAGATCCCTAGATTTTTTCGATTAAATTATTAGGTATGTATTATTGAGTCAGTTTCTGTTTATTGGCATGTGATTAGAATGAATCAAATATACTTTTAAAACATTAAAGCAAGCACACCACGTGACGTTTCTATACAAATATACATTTCCTGCGAATAAAATATTACGAATACCTCTGTTCCATCCGATTTGCATTGCCACAGATTTCTTAAACTCCGAGGGTTATCAAGAAAATTCAGGAGGAAATGTAGCAGTTTTCAAAGCAAGAACATTTCACGGCGTCCGAGGTATTTCAAGATCTTCCAGCGACATGTCTCTCCGTTTCTTTGGTTTTGTAACTGACGGCTGACTGTTTATGCTGTACATGTACCTGCTAAACATAAGTACAAATGATGCACAAGGATTTAATGTACTTTTAGGTGTTTATATTGTAAAATTAAAACAAAATAGAATTTTAAGGTGTACAAACAAAGGCTTTCCGTTTTTATGTTTAAAGGGACTGTATTCTTTAGGAAACGTACTTTGTGAATTGTTATCACCATGGGTCAACAAAGAGAGGGATTTCAAATTTTCAGGTTTTTAATCTTTAAATCTAACATTGTACATTCTGAATATTTCAGTCGAGTGTCTAATAGAAAGAGACAAATTGGCTGAAATAATATGTAGAGATTTAATAAAGAACCTTAAAGCTTGGTCGAGACCACATATCTCTAAATCTAATAAAGTTACCCACCAAAAGTTTCATTTCTTAGTACATGTATGTATCATCTGTTAATGCCATAGTATCTCGTACTCGCCTTGGTAAGGACGGATACGAAGATTATATTTATTTAGACAGTTCTCCAAACCTTTTCAATAATATTAAAATCTTAAAATTGTTTGGATCAATTCAAAGTGTTGATGCGATTTTCAGTTTTTCACAAACAAGTCTCTCTTGATTTCGACTACGCGACCCCTGTCAGGTCACCTTGAGGGCCAGGTCTCGCGTCCTAATTTTATTTAAATTGAACCTCAAAACGGTGGATAATTAATTTAACAATATTATTCTTTGAAATATCAGATGAAGCATTTCTTTGTTTACTGTTACATTATTTAAATATTTTTGTCTGATTTCTTACTACTCTGCATTTTCTGCCACATTTGGTATTTCTTGTATTTCTTTTTGTTTTTTCAGTTGATTTTATTCCTTTTCAAAAAAACTAGAGTGTTTCAAGGAAATCATATGTCGCCTGTTTTATTGTGAACAAATGTTAGAGTGGTCAGATTTTTTTTTAATTCATAGAATTTATTTTTGCTTTCACATTTACAGACTATGTACAATGGATTTGTTTACATTCAATACATACATATACTATATAATTTTTCTTCCATGTAATTTATATTTTATACTTTATACAAATTCTCTTTGGTAAATGCTAAATACAAATTCATTTCATAAAGCTGCAAAAGATATATGACATTCATGTATATTATGAATCTTCATTGTGAAAGCTTTATATACAAAAAAGTAAGCAAAGGGAAGGGGTGAGGTAGGAAAACAAAGTGAGGTGGGGGAACAGTTTTAACTATTTTACCATACTGGTACATTTTGGGTATAAATTTGAAGAACATTATAGCATATCACAAATAATTTTCCAATTCTTTTCATATTCTGAAAATTTACAATTTCTTAAAAGAATAGCCTTTTTTAACCAGTATTCTATCTACAATATCTTTTTCTTGCATTACTATACTTAATTTAGGCATATTTTTAAACCTACTGGCAAAAATAAATTATTTAACAGTAAGTGTTATAATATTGTGTAATCTTTACATGTTTTTATTGTTGTATTTTCCAAGCAGTATATCTCTTCTATCAAAATTAATAGTAAAATGGAAGTTTTTTATAAACCACTCCTCTATATGACACAATATTCTTTTTACACAGAAGCATTCAAAAAATATATGTTCAATTGTTTCAAATTCTTGTTTACAAAATGAGCGAACAAGTGAATCAATTAGTTTCAGTTTATAAAGTTATTTATCTGTTGCAATAATCCTGTGCAGGATTTGAAATTGCATCCACTGAAATTTTGCCTCTTTTGTAACTTTAAATGGTAATTCAAATATTTTGTTCCATTCTAACTCACCAAAAAGATATTCCATTATTTTCCCATTTTTCCAATGCTTTAATTGTTTGCTTTTTCTTCTTGATGAGTATATTGTACATATCTTTACAACCATTTGTGCTTTTATAAAAATGTAATAATGTAGGTCCTCTTTCTTTTCTTTTTTAAATATCAATATTTTTAATTATCTTTGTAACAGCTATTTTTAAACCGGTATATTCTTCAAAATTAGTTTGTACATTCATATTATTAAGGTACTCGGGGTTTTATAAATTTTCCTTCAACGTCAAACAGATCTCTTATGAAAATAAAGCCTGCTTTAAAATAACTTTTCAAAAATACAGAGGAATTATTTAGTTTAATTCTTGGGTTAAACCATATATGTTCATGAAGAATTTGAGTAGTACATGTTTTTGACCACCACTGCAGGCAATAATTTTTACCAAATGAAGTAACACCTCTTTCCAAAATTTGTTGCTTATTCTATTACAAATCTTAACTGTAAAATCTAAACCTCTTACCCAAAGAGATTCAATTTTCATTCCTAATTCTGATTCAAAAAGTTTAAACCATTTTGTGTCTGAGTAGATTAGTCCTCGGATCCATGTTGATTTAAATGCACATAAGAAATCCATATAATCAATCATTTTCAACAACCCCCCCC